>CM076573.1:526656830-526752802 GCA_034641835.2 Pinus albicaulis | reverse complement strand
AAATGGAAATCAACAACTTTTACACTACTAAAGAAATCCTTTTTTCAGAAATATGAACAAGGCTATTTCAGAGATGAATGAGAGGGCTTTTACCAGTTATGTCACCTCTAAAGAGACGATGAGAACCAGAGGCTTCCTGGTCCTTTCTCAGACTCTGCCTATAGCTATGCGAATATTTCTTCCTTCAGGAAGATATTGCTCACAAGAGATGAGCTACAACAATACACAAGCATGAGCTGGAAAATATCAGTGAGTGCAGAAACTTCAAAAAATGCAATAAACCCCTCATAGTCTTCTCATTAATAATATGGTAGCAGAAATGTGTACAAGATCTTGAGGAAATGATCACTCAAGCTGAAGCAAATCCTTCTCTAAAGACACAAGTACAAGGAACATGAAATACACTACTACATATATTATGCCCAACTATGAATACACAGTCACTGAAGAAGAACTACTGAAAAATAATGATACAATGAATATATGGCAATATGAAGCTCAAATAAAGAAGGGGGAGATGAATCTCAATCCCTGAAAACTACAATAAACAATCCCTAAAGGGATTGGCTACAATACATACAAAATGGAAAATCTGCTGAAATGCCAGAGTTGTTGGAGTAGTTGCAACTCTAATATGAGAACATGAAGGAGATGTCTGAATAATGCTGCATAAAATGTATATACCTCCTCCAATGGAAATATAGAGTGAAAGTTTGATCCTTTCACCAAAGATCTCACCCTCCAAAATGCCGGTGCAACCCCTCACTGCAATTGCACTCAAGCATTGCGCAATCAAGGAGAGGAACTGTGTTGTAGGTGATGGGAAGAGATTGGCCTCTTGCCAAAGTATGAGAAATGGAGCTGATATCTCCCCTACTGATCTTCTGGATACATAAAAGCTTCCTCCTCTGAAATCTAAGCTCCGGAATGATGATGTGAGAACCTCCACAGCAACCCCAGCAACACAATGGCTCTTGCTGCAAGAATCACTGCACTGAAAGGAATAGCTTTGGCCTTGAGCCAAGATGTGGAGAAGATGAAGATAAAAAATTCAAGATATTCTCAAAAAGGGATGGAATTCTTGAGCAAGAAATCCCTTGTGCTGAACAGCACAGCTATCACAGTGTGTAACTGTGGAAAGCAATTCGAAAATATCCAAGCTAGCTTAAAATTGCTTTCCCCTCCTTTTATGAAAATGAAGGCTCCTTAGCCATGGACCCCACACATTAGGGTTTCTTCCTCCTCATGCAATTTCGTAGGCTTCCAAAGCAAGCCACACCTCCATCTATTGTGCAGTTTGACTTGGTCAATATGACCTAGCCCTCTTTGAAATTAACCCTTTTCACACATGGGGTGTGCAAACAAGCTCCAATGATGCTCTTCTTTCATAATGTGAGGAACTTTATTGATGTTTTTAATAACCATGGGCCTCCTTACCCATTTATTTAGCTACAATATGATAAAATCAAAACTTTAATGTTCCATTTAGCCATGTGCTAAAATGGGAACATTACAGTCCTCCCCTCCCAAATGTTGCTTGTCCTCAAGCAACCACAAGGATAGAACTGAAGAATCTCCACCCAAGGCATGGAGTCTGAAATATGTTGAGGAATATCTTCCTCATGTATATCCTCCATCCCCCAAGCAATGATCGATAAAAAGTGAGTTACCTCCCAACATGGCAACTCCTGAAAATCATCTTCCACCTTTGGCTTCTGCAATATAGGTGAGCTGAAAATCTGATCTTGTTAGACAAAGTAGCCTACCCCACGTTTTCCTCCTCTCCACTTAGGATAAGTGTGGAGTATATGCTGATCCTGGGATTCAATAAAGTTGTCTTCCAATGGAAATTTGAAGACTATACCTCCAAAGATCTCTTCTCCAGTGTTATGGAACATGCTGTCAAAAATCATCTCATATGTGATGAGTTGGTAGTCATCACCATATGGCATCAAATCAATCATAGGGCTTACCTCAAATGGAAAAAAAGGTGTTGTTGTAGTTTCCACATGTCCTCTCATGCCCCCATTAGAACATGCAATGCAAATAATGTGGGATATTTCTCCCCCAAGGGACACATCCAACCAATGTGCCATTCCCCCAATCATGCTCTCATCAAATATAAAGACATCAGCATTATAATGAACCATAATGAAAACCATGCTTGCTATCATATGTATAAAGGGAGAAATAAAATGGTCCCTCAACTGTAACCAATGCAGTTTGACCCTCAACTGCATAAGAGTATGACAAAATGTGTGGCCTCTCAACCACTTGCTTGTTGTCCGACTCTCCTCAAATGTATGGAGGAAGTGAATGATATATGGTGCAAGGTGAGTAGGTCCTCCAAAATACATTTCCTCCCCAAGTCCTCCTAGGGAGTGGTCACCAATAGTGCTCATGGCCTCAATTATACCATGGGGTCCAAAAAGAAGAATGCCCCTCCTTGGAGCAACATCATGTACATATATGGTTAAGGGATGAATATATAAATCATCATGCAAAAAAAAAATTCCCTTACTATAAGTTCGGCTCATGAAAATGGAGTGGCTCAAAAATGAGCCTTCCCTCATCCTCAAAGAGAAAAGAGATGGTTGTGCTAACTCCTCCATCTGCAAATGATCTATGCATCTCCTCATATGCTGATCTGTCAATATCATGCAAGTAAGATGATCCTGGGAATACTCCACCAACAATTCGGAGCTCCCACATGGATCCATCCTCCATAGTGACAGCGTTGATGATCCCTCATGAAGAGCATATGTCATATGGTCATCTCCTCCTTTGACATTTCTCATGCCAAAGATGCAAATAGAAAGGCTGCTAACCTTCCCCTGCAGCTTCTTCCACAGCGTAGAATCTAAAATGAAAGTGGGTGGAAATGATATTAAGGGAATGGCCCCTTCATCCTTGAGTCTACCCAAGACTCTCAGCATTGTGTAGTTGCCTCCCTGGGTCTCCAATCCTCTAAAAAAAATGAGTGGTGCCCCAACATGTGAAGCATCTCCCATCAGCTAGTGATCTAGTGGTCTCCCTGGCAGAATGTCTCCATGCAGTGAGACATCATCCTCAAGAGGTGACTGCATAGATGGATGAACAAGTCTATCCATGCTTGCACTACGCAATCCAATCACCCTCTTAGGTGCATCATCCTCCAATAATGAGTAGGGATGTGTACTCCTCATCTCAAGATGTTGGGTCTTCTCCCTACTTCCTCCTTATGTCTCGATGGTGACACACCTCCTCAACAATGGCACATGTGTGCCTTGATCTCCATGCATGAGATCCTAGGGACTTCCTTACAAGGATGTAAGAGTCCTTATCCTTGGAGAAAGAGCTCCTCCTTCCTCTGCATGAGGCACTGTATAGTCTCTGGATAGCACTGTGTTGTTGCCCTCAGCTCCCTCAACATAAATGGGAAACCCTCCAACAATTTTGCTGCAAATATGGAATCTCTCCCAAGGTGGAAGCAGTTCTTGATAATCAAAAGCCAAGGAGTATCCCCTTTGCACCATGATAGTGTCATCTCCTACTCCTGCAACATTGTATATCATTTGAGAGCACATATGCCTTTTCTCTCTCCAACACCATCAAAGCAAAAAACCCCCTTGCTGCTTCCTCCTACTCCTAGGAAGAGAGTATGCCAAGTGATGGCCAAAATCCTTCAAGAGTAACCAGCGCAGCCAAGCCTCTTGATGCTCGGTATCATAAATCTACAAGTGGCTCACTAGCCCCTTGCCCCTCCTCCACCACATCCACTCATCCATGTGTGGATGTCTCCTTCCTTCCTTCATCCTGGTACTCCTCCTTTGAGGACTACCCTCATCCCAAATCAAACCTCTACATTTCATGGGATTTTGAAATACAGATTTCCTAAGGATCAATTTGACCCTATGAGCATCCAAATAGTTGGTAGGAAAAAACCTCCCATCATGATATGTGTGGCTCAAGGAATGTCCACTACAGTCATGAAATAATCTATCCATCCGAGGATGTCCCCCATCTTCTATTTGTTCCCTTGAGAAGGAAAAACCGTCCTCCAACTGTTGAAGAACCTTGCACTCCAAAAAGTGTGGGAGTGCACCTCCATTGAAATCTCTCTGTGAGATATCCTTTGCTTCACTACTCTTGTACAATGCAGTATTATTCTACTGCTCTAGTTCTCTTGCATGCAATGATGTAGACCCATCCAAGGTGTTTGCTGAAATGACAAGAAATGGATCTCCAATCATACCTTGGTGAAACTTAGAATCTCCTTGAAAGGCTGCAAGTGTTGCTTCCCCATGAGTATTGGCCTCCCAAACTGCTGAAGATGAAGGTTGCTCCTCCATGGTCTCAACAGCGCTGCTACATGCCTCATCAAATGGTGGTGAGGGCTCCTCCCTCTTTTTTCCAAATCTGTTGATCAATCTTTAAGAAAACTCAACAAGATTTGAAACCCTTGCATGGTCTAGATGGCTGATCCACCAAATATTTGCTTCACCTTCTAAGTGCAGCACTGCAACTTCTACTACCTATTTGTCTACTGTAGAATGTAGTAGGAAAAATGCCTCTAGCTTCTTTGCCCAAACTTCTGCTACACATGTGAGTGATCCATCAAATGTGGGCAATAGAAATCTATTGCCTCTCATCATCTCGTGGCTGTGGGGTCTTCCTTCTTCTTTCTGCCAAATAAACTGTGGAAAGGATAGAGTCTCTTGGAAGAATTTAGGGTTTTATTTGTATTTAGCCAGATACTCACTTAGAATATCTAATTCCAAGTGTCTTTCATGCTTCTACTCTGCTTCTCTGTGAGAATAGGAAGTGCATGGTTCTTCCTATTCTCCTCCTTCATTTTTCTTGACCTCTTTGGAGAGGTCTCTTCTGGATCTGAAAATAGATGAGAGTAAACTCATCCTCTTCATCCTTTGGCTATCTACTTCTAAAATTTGAACTTCACAGGTTGTGCCAAGTTCGATTCTTTGATACCACTATAATATTTCGAAATGGAAATCAGCAGCTTTTACACCACTAAATAAATCCTTTTTTCGGAAATATGAACAAGGCTATTTCACAGATGGAATGAGAGGGATTTTACCAGTTATGTCACCTCTAAAGAGAGGATGAGAACCGGAGGCTTCCTATCCCTTTCTCAGAATTTTCCTATAGCTATGCGAATATTTCTTGCTTCAAGATCTTTCTCACAAGAGATGAGCTACAACAATACATAAGCATGAGATGGAAAATAGCAGTGAGTGCAGAAACTTCAAAAAATTCAATAAACCCTCATAGTCTTCTCATTAATAATATGGTAGCAGAAATGTGTATAGGATCTTGAGGAAATTATCACTCAAGCTAAAGAAAATCCTTCTCTAAAGACACAAGTACAAGGAACATGAAATACACTGCTACATATATTATGCCCAACTATGACTGCACAGTCAATGAAGGAGAACTGCTAAAAAATAATGATACAATGAAGATATCGAAATATGAAGCTCAAATAAAGAAGGGGGAGATGAATCTCAACCCCTAAAAACTACAATAAACAATCCCTAAAGGGATTGGCTACAATACATACAAAATGGAAAATCTGCTGAAATGCCAGAGTTGCTGGAGCAGTTGCAACTCTAATATGAGAACATGAATGAGATGGTTGAATAATGTTGTATAAAATGTATATACCTCCTCCAATGGAAATATAGAGTGAAAGGCTGATCCTTTCACCAAATATCTTACCCTCCAAAATGCCGGTGCAACCCCTCACTGCAATTGCACTCAAGAACTGCGCAATCAAGCAGAGGAAATGCGTTGTAGGTGATGGGAAGAGATTTCCCTCCTGCCAAAGTATGAGAAATGGAGCTGATATCTCCCTTACTAATCTCCTGGATGCATAAAAGCTTCCTCCTCTGAAATCTAAGCTCTGGAATGATGATGTGAAAACCTCCACTGCAACCCCAGCAACACAATGGCTCTTGCTACAAGAATCACTGCACTGAAAGGAATAACTTTGGCCTTGAGCCAAGATGTGGAGAAGATGAAGATCAAACCTTCAAGAGCTTCTCAAAAAGGGAGGGAATTATTGAGCAAGAAATCCCTTGTGCTGAACAACACAACTATCACAGTGTGCAACTATGGAAAGCAATTCGAAAATGTCCAAGCTAGCTCAAAATGGTTGCTTTCCCCTCCTTTTATGCAAATGAAGGCTCCTTAGCCATGGACCCCACACATTAGGGTTTCCTCCTCCTCATGCAATTTCGTAGGCTTTGCAAGCAAGCCACACCTCCATCTATTGTGCAGTTTGACTTGGTCAACATGACCTAACCCTCTTTGCAATTAACCCTTTTCACACATGGGGTGTGCAAACAAGCTCCAATGATGCTCCTATTTCATAATGTGAGAAAATTTATTGATGTTTTTCATAACCATGGGCCTCCTTACCCATTTATTTAGCTGCAATATGATAAAAGCAAAACTTTAATGTTCCATTTAGCCATGTGCTAAAATGGGAACATTACATCCTCCTCCTCATCATGGGATAATACCTCATCATTAAGAGATACTTTGGCTTGATCCCCTCTTGAAGGAGGAATCCTGATGTCTTCCTTTTGAGAAGAAAGTTCTTGCCGAAGTGGGGATTTTGACCTAGGAAAAGCATGTTGCAAATCTTTAGCACCTTCAACAATGTTCTAAAATGGATTTGGTTTCATGGATCCTTCCAAATCATGCAAAGGTTCTGATTTCTTGGGCTTGGTTTGTTCTCCCAAGGAAGTTTCAGATTGTTTTAAATGAAATATTTTCACTAATCTCTTAGTGAATTTTTCATAAGTAGATATATTTGCATTATTCAATGAAGAAGATTCAAATAACCACCAGGCATAAGCCTTGCCTTCAAGATGCAACGCTGCTACTCTAATGGCATCATCTTCTGAAACTTGGTGTTGCTACAAATAGGTGTCTAGCTCTTTCACCCAAGCCCTAGTTGTACATTTAGGTGACCCATCGAAAGTAGATAGAAAGAATATTTCCAAAGTGTGTTGCATGCAACCTCTTCTTATATTATATTTATTGGGTCTTCTATCTTCTTTGATTTGAAAAAACCCTTGGAATATTAGATGTTCCTTGAATCTTCTAGACTGAGATTCATATTCTTAGAGATAGTCACCAATAGTCTCCTCCTTTGGTGTTTCTCCTTCTTCTTCTTCTCTTGCCAAGAATGTAGGCATGGTAACATGTTGTAGATATAATTGTGTGGATGAATTATCACACCCATAATATGAAGAACTGGAGATTTCTTCATGTGAAAATATTCTTGAGGGACCTTCATGTCTTTCCCTCCTCATTCCCTTCATTTCTCTTTTAAGCTCATGCATAGTTTGGAGAAGAAGTTCTGAAAAATTATTTCCCTCCATTTCTCCAAATAATGGAGACTTGCCTTTGTCTCTTCTGTAAACCTTCTCTTTTTTGTGAGAAGCTTCTTCTTCTTCTGATAACATAAATGCAATGTCTTCACAACCTAACCCAAGATTATGCTCTGATACGACTGTAATATCCCAAAATGAGAAAAGTAGTAATATAGTGCATGAATATGGAAATAGTAGCAAGTATTAACACATTACATGTGAGCCAAATGATAGATCCATGGTATTATGTATAACAGCAATACATAAGTACAAGATCTTGGGGATCAAGCCCCTTAAGATAGGCAAAAGAAGCGTCCAATGCCAAAATGCACCCAAAACATGTAATACACTGCTACACCAAGTACTAAAGTAAGAACAATGTAGTTTTAGTGACTAATATTATAGCTGGGACATATAAATAAATGGATCTGATAATATCATGCTCATACAAGGCCCAAAAATGGAGATCTATGTCCCCATACACCTTTCCAAGACAACCCATGAAGGGTTTCCAGAAATACACAAAATATAAATGGTGGATCTAAAGCCCTAGGGCTGAATATGCACTGTAATGGAAGCACATAGAAGGAGGTGGTTTAATCTAATGTAGATGTGAAAGAACTCCTCCCAAAAGACTCTCTCAATGAAGGGTTGATCCCTTCAATGGAAATCAAACACTCCAAATGGAGCACTAAACTTGCCCCTGCAACAACTCACTAAAATAACACAGATCTAGACTAGAACTACATTGTATGGGATAAAATCACCTTGGAGTGATGCCAAATATATCAATAAATCCTAAGTGGCTTCCTTACTGGCCTCCCAATGGAAGGAAACCTTCCTCCACTCCAAAACTAGCTCAAAAAACATCCAATACAATCTTCCACTGCTACACCCTGCAACTCAACACGTCTCTCAATAGAAACTACGTTGTACCACAAGATTGAAGCTTGGCCTAAAAACCTAAATCTGGAAATGCAGTACAAATCTCTTCCTATGAGGCCTCTCAAGGATAGAGGTGGGATTCCCGATCAGGAACACCCAGTGCTAAACAACACTGCAATCTTAGCTAAACAGCTGAAGAAAGATTATATGTCTAAATAGACCATATAATAAAAAAAATAACATATCATAACATCCCTAAATATGGCTGCCATCCTCTTCCTTATATAAGTGATGAGATTTATAACCCTAAACCCCACTCATTAACGGCACTATCTCCATGCATGAGATCTCCCACCAAAACTACACTATCTCCATGCATGAGATCTCCCACCAAAACTACACTATCTCTCCATCAATGTCCACTCCTCCATTAGAGCACTGTTTATTTGGTCAAACTTGACCCAGTCCACATGCTCTAGCCCCTGTTCACACCTTAGGGTGCTTTATTAAGCTAAAAATATTATCCACTTTCACATGAGAAGTGGTTTTATTCCTAATAAAGAGATTTATGGGTCTCCCTACCCACTTATTCATCAAACAAGAAAGCAAGATTAGATTTTAATATTCCAATTAGCTGCATGCTAATTTAGGAATATTACACATGAGGGTGCTTTATCGAGCTATTAAAATGATCCCTTTTCACATTAAGATGGTTTTTAATCCTACTAAAGATATTTATGGGTATCTCTACCCACTTATTTATCTATCTAAATTCCAAAAGAAAAAATTAATATTCCAATTAGGTGCATGCTAATTTAGGAATATTACACGAGCATGGGCATGCTTTCCTCGGCATAATGTTCCCAAATTTTAGCCTCAATGCTAAATGGAACATTAGAGCTAGCAGTATATTTAGCCGGTAAATAAATGGGTAGAAAAGCCCATAAGTCTTCTAAGGAGGAGTAAAAACACTTCAAGTGTGAAAGGAAACACTCCTTGCAGCTTAATAAAACACCTCCATGTGTGAACAGGGATAATATTAGGTTCATTCAGTCTACTTTGACTAAGTCAACAACGCTGATGTGGAGGAGCAGGGATCAAAGAAGGAATAACACAGTTTTGGAGGGAGATGAATCTCTTGATGTAAATGACCTAATTGGGTGGGGCCAAGGGCAAGAAAAGTCACATTTTATTTAAGGAAGAGGATGGCAGCATTATTCTTCATGTTTTAGATTATTATTTTGTCTGCTCAGTCTTTTTGCTTCCTCTTGCTGTTTAGCAGGGTTGCTGTGCTGTTAGCACTGGGTGTTCCCAAGCGGGAATCCCACCTCTTTCCTTGAGGAGCCTCTTGGAAGAGTTTGCATTAATTTTCCACATCTGGTTTTTAGGCCAAGCTTTAGCCTACTTCATCAGTGTAGTTTCTGCAAGTTATTTTTCAGAGTTAGAGGGTGTAGCAGTGGAAGGGATTGGAATCCCACTTTTCTGAGCTAGTTTCGCATAGGAGGGAGGTTTCCTTCTATCGAAAGATCTGTTTGGAGATCTTTAGAGCTCATTTCAGATCTGTGGCATTAGGCCACACATTTCCCCAACATTCCCAGCGCTATTCCAGCTAGGGAATGTGTTATTTTTGGAGGCAGCTTCAGTGGATGGTCTAGTGGCTCCATTGCAGTGTTTTCTTGTGATTGAGAGGTTAATCCTTTCATGGGAGGAAGCCGTTGAGGGATCTACATAAAATCAAAAATATTTCAGCCTTCAACACTCTTGTATCTCATGTTGCAGTGATTATTCAGTTTATTTTTGAAGATCACCATTTTATTGCGAGTGTATGAAAAGAAACCCTTGTCGGGTTCTCTTGTATTTTGTATAAGGATACTAGATCTCAGTTCTTAAGAATTATTGATTAATATATGAGTAGATCTACTTGTTCTCCTATTTTCTGAGTTGAAAACCTCATTATACTGTGCAGTATCTTTGTGTATTATTTCTGAGTAGCAGTGTCTGTGGTTTTCGGTCATTTTCAGCTACACTAGTGTGGGAGGTATATTTACCTCACCTAGTTTCCTTTGTTTCAGATCTCCTCTTGGAATTATATGCTAGATGGATATATCTCATGGATCCAAGTGATGGTTTTCATTTTTATGGTTTATATTTCTAGGAATGCATTTTTCTGTGAATGCATTGTTGAGCAGTCCATTTTTGGAATATTTTAAGATATTCCCAATACTTCTTATTTTCCCTATTTTGGGATATTATAGTGGTATCAAAGCTTCAATATTGGTTCAACCTATGGATCTCAGGCCATTATAATTTTAGGAGAGATGGACAGAAAAGAGAAGGCTCCATTATGTGAAGGGAGAAAGGAAGACAAGCTTACAAAGCTTCTTCCAAGATATATGCAGAGCTTTCAAGGAGAGCTGAAGAAAATAAGAATGGAGATGGGATCTCCAAAGGAGTTTGGATCTAGAGATGAATCTAGATTTGCACATGGTGAGTGTGATCATGCAGCTACACACCATGACGCACAACGCAGTCAAGTGCCCAGATCTATCTTGAGATGGATGAAAGGAGGGAGAATGCCTAAGAGGAGAACTCCTAGTGATTTGTTGCAGGAGTATGAATCTCAAACTGAAAGGTTTAGAGATATACCAATTTCCAAGAGTTTTGCAAGATATAGGTGGAGGAAAGCAAGTAGCAAGATGCAGATAGATTTCTTCTATCTACTTTTGAAGGCTCACCTACATTTTCAGTTGGAGCTTGGGTGAAGGAGCTAGACTCCTATTTGCAGCAACACCACATTTCTAAAGATGAAGCCATCAGAATTGTAGTGCTGCATTTCAGAGGTAAGGCCCATGCATGGTGGATTTTTGAATCTTGACCTTTGAAAAATGCAAACACTTCCTCTTATGCAAGATTCATTGAAACATTGGTGGGAAGGTTTGATGGAAAACTTCCTAAGACACATTAGCAAGAAAAACTTGAGAGAACAAAAACCTTGCATGTGATGGAGGAGACTATAAAATCCACTCCACTTTAGAAAACTGGGGAAGAAGCTAACATCTTGCATTATACATTGTTGGAGGCAAGACCTCTATCTCACACTCCTAAACAAGAGGGCATGGGGATCTATTTTTCACAAGAGAATCTAGTGATTGGGAGGTTTCCCATACACATTGATGAATATGAGGGCAACAATGTTTTCACATATAGAGCACATCTAGTACCTCATGCAGAGGAAGGGGGAGCACATGCTCCGGCAGGATGGATTCTTATATCCTTGCAAGAAGTTCCACAGGATCTCATACATGGAGGTCAAAGCAAAATCAGTAAGCAGCATGATTGTGAAGCATTGCAGATGGAAGGAGAAGGTAGGAAGGAAGGGAAACATCATTTGATGAGAGGCACACACCCTTCTCTATTTCAGAGAGCTAATGCAAATAGGAGGCAATCTATATTGCGTTGTGAAGCCAAGGGCAAGGTTTCCCAACCATATGTACAATCTACTCTTGACATTGATGTCTCACTACATGGAGGCATTCCACCTGGGAGGCCACCAGATCTAGCATTAATGAAAGACATCTTGTCTTTGGATTCACCACTCTTGGATTTTTGAGAGGTGAAGGGTTTGGAGGAGAAATTTGTCATGGGGGATGTCAAAGTAGCAAGGAGCAGCATGAGGAGAGCTTCACATGCTAGATCACCAGCGCTGTCTCTTATGAGGATTGATTCTTATTGGAGATCTCAACTCTTAGTAGAGTACTCCAAGGATCTTGGTGCATGCATGATTCTCGATGACCTGGATAGAGATGATGAATATATGGTGGATGATATGGTCATCTATTCACATGGCAGAGTCTTCTTGACTATAGCTTCTAGTCTCAAGGAGAAGTTGCTACTTACAGCACATGAGGACTTCCTTTCCATGCATTATGATGCATACCTTTCTTTGGCAGAGGAGTTCACTTGGGAGGGCATCCAGCATGAAATATTTCAGCATATGGAGAGATGCATAGCCTGGATGGTGATAGATAGGAGGACACAACCACTTCCCTACTCATTGGAGGTGAGGGAAAGATTCTAGTTTAGCCATTTCAGCTCAAGATCTCAAGTACATGATGGAGGAGGTATAATTTCACATTTTGTATTGTACTTATTTCCCTTGTTTGAGCAGCATGATGTATCAAGAAAAATTATCTCTTCTTGCATATTGTATGATGATGTACTTGCAGCTACTTGTAGCATTGATTTTGGCTACCTTATTGGTGGTTTGTGGGGGAAGCCACATTATTTTTGGTGTGCACCATTGACACCACATTGTATCTTCATGTTTTCATCTTATGAGATGATTGTGGCAGCAAACAAGTGTTTGGGAAATCACTTGTTAATTTTTTTTTTGATGCAGGCAAAGGATGCACTACGCTGGTTCCATTGGTGGAACTATGAACCACTCTCCGATTGTCATATGGAATTTTTTTTTTATTACATTTTTCTTCCATTTACTGCCGATATTTTTATATTGGTGGGAAGCATTTTTTGGAGAGTGTTGAAGGTATTATAGATGCCCATTAGGGGCATGATTCTCCCCACCTTACATGTTGTATATTTCAGGACGAACCATGGGCAAACCATGATTGCCACATCACCCTTCTTCCCTTCTTGTGGGAGGAACCACTTGAAGAATTTGAGGAGGCACTTCATGGCTGATTTTCTTGATGGGGGAACTTGGGCCATTCTTGGAGGCCATGTTATTTCAGTCCGAGGACAGAGGCAGCCCCATGTTTACCATAAATGGAGAGAGAAACCATTTGGATGGCTAAATCCAATCTCTCCATGCAGCCCCAACACATTGTATAAAACTGGGGTTGATGATTCTTTTGATGGGATATCTAGGATGGCTCATTTCATTTGGATGATAGCATGGGTGAGGGAGGCACTCATTCACCATTTTTTTCATCACTCCTACTTTGTGGAGGCCATGGGACAGCAAGCAGGTTTCCATTCACACTTTCCACGTTTGATTGATGTAGTCCATTTGGTTTTGCACACTTGGGAGGAAACATTGGATGGCAGCTTTATTGTAGATTATCTTGATGCAGTGATGGAGGCCATTTATGGGAGGCCACAAGAGGAGGAGGGGATAAATTTTTCTCTCTCTATACATTTTCTTGAGGACAAGCAAATATTTTGGAGGGGAGGACTGTAATGTTCCCAAATTTTAGCCTCAATGCTAAATGGAAAATTAGAGTTAGCAGTATCTTTAGCCAGTAAATAAATGGGTAGAAAATCCCATAATTCTCCTAAGGAGGAATAAAAACATTTCAAGTGCGAAAGGAGACACTCCTTGCCGCTTAATGAAACACCTCCATGTGTGAAAAAGGATAATATCAGGTTGATTCAGTCTACTTTGACTAAGTCAATAGAACTGATGTGGAGGAGCAGGGATCAAAGAAGTAATATCACAGTTTTGGAGGGATATGAATCTCTTTATGGAAATAACCTAATTGGGTGGGGCCATGTAATATCCCAAAAGGGACTCCTCAGCAAAACAGGCCTGAAAAATGAATTTTTCAGGGATGTGTGCTTCAGAAACCAAGATCATCCCTTGTATTCATTATATTTGGTAATATAAGACCCAATTCCAAGAGGAGATCAGAAACAAAACAAGCTAGGTGAGGCAAACAAGCCTCCCACACCTAGTATGGCTTGATAAATATCCAATGAGGGACTGCAGCAATATAAAAACATTGTATTTGAGTATCAGTAGGCTAATAACACATGGTAGGTGTTAATAAAAACTTTAATATCAGTAATATATGCATCCACAAGGAGAGTGATCTATCCCTTCAACCAAAAGTGGGGAAAAACAGTGATTTAAGCCCTAAAAAGGTCATTTCCAGAAATTTGCGTAAAAATAGAGGAAATTGACGGTTGGATATGTTATCTTAGGCCATGAGGGAATCCCATACCATGTTTCAGCTAAAAAAAATCATTCTAGCTAAGTTAAATAGGTCTCCCACTCCCGAAAGGGCTAAAAAAGGCTCAATCCCCAGGGCTTAGCTAATGTAGAATTTATTGAAGCTTAGGAAGCATGATTTTCTGAAGCTATTAGGTGAAATAGGTTGTAAACATCAGTAAAACAGGTCTATGATATGTATCATACAATGTACATGATAAAAACAAAGGTTTGACATGAATAAACCCTCAAAATAGAGGTGTTGCACAATGTATTAAGACTGAAGAACTTGACAACATAATTTACAGAGGGATGAAGTAGTATTTAATTATAACTCATATATATGGAAGATCCTTACATAAAAATATAGATATATTACAGATCTATATGCCAAATAGGCTCTTCTTTACACTCCCCTTAGGGATCTCAACAAAAGATGGATATCAATGAATAGATCTGAGATCTAAGCCGCAGATCTGCAGTAATATTCAAAAATTTCTGAAGCATATGATACACAACATATCATATCTGAAATGAACATGGATTGGTTGGCCAATCCATGGATCACTACAGTGAAGGGAAGGGCCCCTTTCACCAAATATCTTTCCTCCATGCTGATACAAAAACCCCACTACAACTCTGCCTACAAAAAGGACACAGTCTCTTCAAGGAACTACACAGTTGAGGATGGAGAATAATTTTGCCTGATTCCAAGATCAAAACTAAAGCGTAGACAATGGATACACTCTTCCAGGATGTTAAAAGACACACTCCATGAGAAGAGGCTCCAATACAAGCTAGATCTCTGCAGATCTAGAGTTCCACTTGCTGCAGCTTACAAAAGCAAGAAAACCCTCACTGGATCTGTGTTGCAGTTGGAAGTAGAAGCTTGGTCTCCAACCAGATATTTGACAAGAAATACAAGCTCTCCCAAGAGCTCCTCAATGGGAAGAGATGGAACTCCTAAACAAGAAATCCCAATGCAATCTAGGCTAAGTAGCCAAGAAAGTTGTTTGTCTAAACAGATATAAATTTAGAAATCATATCATGAACAACCTCCACATGTTGCCTTCCCCTTCCTTTTATGAGATGAGAGCTTGCCAAAACCCTAAACCACATTAATTCATTTAACCCTTTTCACATGGAGGACCTCCTTCTAGAACTGTGTTGATCCTCCAAGAGGTTTAATGCATCTGGACTGTGTTGTGATTTGGCCCTATTGACCCAATCAAATGGCTCAATCCTGTTTCACACACAAGTGGATTTTATCAAGATAGCCCTGATTTTACCTTTGTTCACATTGGGCATGTATTTATTCTTTTATTAGGAGTTTTTGACCCTCCTTTACATAATTATTCTTTGAACAAAGAATACAAAATGAAATTTAATATTCCTATTAAAATAGGAATATTACAGTCCTCCCCTCCAAAATGTTGCTTGTCCGCAAGAAACTCACAAGGACTTTGTAAAATCTCTAATGGAGTTGTCTCCTCCCAAGAATGCAAGTCTTCCTTTGGTGGATGAACCAAATAGTTGTTATCATGAAATAATGGGAGATACATAGAAGAATCACATGCTGTCCATTGGTCCCTTCAAGGCATGAGAGATAGTAAACATTGGGCACTTCAACCCCCATGAGAAACTCCAATATCCATGCTATCATCCAAACAGAGTGAGCCATCCTTGATAGCTCAATGAAATAGTCACCAATCCCCACCATATGCAATGTGTAGGGGCTCCATGGCTGGAAATGAGAGATAAGAATACTCAACTCCTGTTGTCTCTCCCTCCATTTATGATACATATGGAGTTGATGATCCTGGGCTGCAACAATATAGTCCTCATGAAGCCAAAAGAAACTTGGAACTTCATGATTCCCTTCATGGATCATAGTAAGCCTGCTTGCCCAATCTTCCATGCATATAGTGAATAGAGTATCTTCACCATATCTGCTCCAAAAGAAATATGGACCAAGTGTCATATGATATATTGGATCGTGACAATAGTCCCTCCCTTGAGACCATCGTTGTCCATCATCTTGCTGCCTCAAATCATAGTACAATAAGTGGCCATCCCACCACCTTCTTGCTGCAAAAAGCTTCTTCAAAGCTTGGAAATAGTAGAGGGTAATAGGTGTTGGCTGAATATGATTCACACAACACATGTCTTGTTGCAAATTCTCCCAAGTGAGAGACTTCTTCCAATGACATAAGTCCAACATATGCTTCTAGCATAAGAAAACAAGTGATATAATGTAGTAGCCACACAATGTTCTATCCTCCTCTTGAATTAAAAGTAAATATGGGAGATTGCATTCCCAATGGACACATCCACACAATGTGTCATCCCTCCTCTCATGTTCATAACAAAGATTGGAGCATTATTAAAATCATGATATAAACAAGCTCCCTTATGCCACCTCATGAGAAGGTTACAATTCCTCCCAACCCAAAGTACATACATGATTATGATATCCCTTCTAAACAGAAATACATTTACATACATCATAGACATAAGTAAAGGTATGAACATGGAATTCATCATGGGGTGTCCATACTTCCTTCTTGTCAACCAAAGCAACCATGCCTCCTCCTTATGCATTATTTCCTTGAGATACAGGGCATGAGACAAGAAAATCAAAAACCTTGGGTGGTACCCATACTCACCCAATAGAAACCAGCGCAGGTCATCTCCTCCCTAATTTCGATCTGGATGTGGTAAGTGGTTTACATGCCACTTACTTGCTGCCCTCATCATTCCACCAAGGCTGAAGGTGAAATGTATATTTGGTTCTTTGGGGAAGCACCCATAATGCTGCAAGACCTCCCTTAGCCTATCAAGGGAGTGGCCATATTTGGAAATAGTCTTGGCCTATAGTTGGCCATGAAGCTTATATGGTAAGACACTCCTTTTAGGTGTCATTGCCTACACATGTAAAGAAAAAGAATGCATGAAATCATAAAGTAAAATGTTCTTTGCATAAGCATGCTTCTTACCCAAAGTCTCCAGCATTGTGATAGTTCCTCTCTTGGCCAAATGTATCACCGTAAAAGGTTGAGGGAACACTTTGCGCTTTCCATCAAGGAGTTGCCCTAGAGGGCTTCCTCCAAATAAGGAGACATCAAGGCATAGATCATAATATAAATATATATGGACTGATGTGTCCTAGTTTTCCTTGCATAGATCTTCATGCCTTCTTAGTACATCACTCTTTTGAAATAAAGGGGGGTGAATTTTTCTTTTCCAATGAAGCTTTCCCTCCTCTTCTTCTTCTGCAATATTCAGGATCTCACAATCTGATAATGATGGCACACGCTGCTCATGAATTGTGCCATAATTTCTATATGTGAGACTCTTTGAAACTCCTTGCAAGAATGCAAGAGCTTCTCTTCTTGGAGCAGCTGCTTCTTCTTCTTCTTCATGAAATTCTAGAGATGCCTTTGTCATGACTACGCTGTCACCCCTAGCCTTTTCTCCAATGGTGGAAAATGCCTCATCATCAATAGGAGACCTTAGATCTTGGCCTACCCTTGAAAGAGGAATATTCATGCCCTTTCTTTGAGAAGAAGACTCTTCAAGTGGAGAAGAGGACTCCTCTTCCTTTGGTCTTCTACTGTAAAATATCCTGATTACTTGATGAATAAAATCAGCAAAAGTAGATACTCTTGTATGGTCTTCATGGCTGATCCACCAATAGCTTGCCTTGCCTTCCAAGTGCAGTGCTGCAATTTCCACAGCTTCTTTCTCCACCACTGGGTGTAGTAGGAAAAATTCTTCTAGCTTCATTACCCAAGCCTTTGCTTCACACTTGAGTGATCCATAAAATGTAGAAAATAGGAATTTGTTTTCTCTTATCATTCTCTTACTGCATGGTCTTCTCTCTTCTCTCAGCTGAATAAACTGAGGAAAATCTAGGGTCTCTTTGAAAGCCCTAGGTTGGCACTTGTATTCTGCCATATACCCACTTAGGATCTCATGTTCCAAGAGGTATTCTTACTCTCTACTTCCTCTATGAGAACAGGAAGTGCAAGGGTCTTCTTCTTCCTCTTAACACCTTCTAGAGGTCTCACTGCAGCTTTCTTCATCTTGAAAGCCTCTAGGAGTCTCATTGCTTCCTTCTTCTTCTTTCTTCTTAGATCTGAAAATTGATGAGATTAATCTCATCCTCTCCATCATTTTTTTCTCTGCTAATTTTCTTTATAGCACTTTGGCTTGAAGCCCAAAGGCTGAGCCAAAGATCTTGCTCTGATACCACTGTAATATCCCAAAAGGGGATGCTCACCAAATCAGGCCTGAAAAACACATTTTTCAGGAATGTGTGATTTAGAAACCAATATCATCCCTTGGATTCATTATATTTGGTAATATAAAACCCAATTCTAAGACGATATCAGAAACAAAAGAAATTAGGTGAGGCAAAGAGGCCTCCCACACCTAGTATGGCTTGATAAATGTCCAATGAGGGACTGCTGCAATATAAAAACACTGTATTGGAGTAGAGGTAGGCTAATAATGCATGGGAGGTGTTAATAAACACTCTAATATAATTAATATATGCATCAGCAAGGAAAGTGATCTATCCCTTCAACCAAAAGTGGGGAAAACAGTGATTTAAGCCCTAAAAATGTCATTTCCAGAAATATGCGTACAAACAGAGGAAAGTGATGGTTGGATCTGTTCGCTTAGGTCATGAGGGACTCCCATACCAAATTTTAGCTAAAACAAATCATTCTAGATAAGTTAAACAGGTCTCCCACTCCCAACAGGGCTTAAAAAGTCTCAATCCCCAGGGCTTAGCTAATGTAGAATTTACTGAAGCTTAAGCAACGTGATTTTCTGAAGCTATTAGGTGAAATAGGTTGTAAAAATCATTAAACCAGGTCTATGATATGGATCTTAAAATGTACATGAGAAGAGGTTTGACATGAATAAACCCTCAAAATAGAGGTGTTGCACAATGTATTAAGACTGAAGAACTTGAAAGTGTAATTTACAGAAGGATGAAGTAGTGTTTCATTATAAATCAGATATAGGGCATATCCTTACATAAAAATATATATCTATTATAGATGTATATGCCAAAGAGGCTCTTCTTTACACTCCCCTTGGGGATCTTAGCAAAAGATGGATATCAATGAATAGATCTGAGATCTAAGCCATACATCTGCAGTAATATTCAGAAATTTCTAAAGCATATGATATGCAGCAGATCAGATCTGAAATGAACATGGATTGGTTGGCCAATCCATGGATCACCACAGTGAAGGAAGGGCCTCTTTCACTAGAGATCTTTCCTCCAAGCTAATACAAAAACCCCACTGCAACTCTGCCTGCAAAAAGGACACAGTCTCTTCAAGGAACTACACATTTGAGGATGGAGAATACTTTTTCCTAATGCCAAGATCAAAAATGAAGCTCAGACAATTGATACACTCTTGCAGGATGTTAAAAGACACACTCCATGAGAAGAGGCTCCAATACAAGCTAGATCTCTGCAGATCTAGAGTTCCACTTGCTGCAGCTTACAAAAGCAAGAAAACCCTCACTGGATCTGTGTTGCAGTTGGAAGTAGAAGCTTGGTCTCCAACCAGATAGTGGACAAGCAATACAAGCTCTCCCAAGAGCTCCTCAATGGGAAGAGATGGAACTCCTAAACAGGAAATCCCAATGCAATCTAGGCTAAGCAGCAAAGAAAGTTTTTTGTCTAAATAGACAGCAATTCAGATATCATATCATGAATAACCTCCACATGTTTCCTTCCCCTTCCTTTTATAATATGAGAGCCTGCCAAAACCCCAAACCACCTTCATTCATTTAACCCTTTTCACATGGAGGACCTCCTTCTAGAACTGCACTGATCCTCTAGGAGGTTCAATGCATCTGGACTGTGTTGTGATTTGGTCCTATTGACCCAGTCAAATGGCTCAATCCTGTTTCACACACAACTGGATTTTATCAAGACAACCCTTATTTTACCTCTGTTCACATTGGGCATGTATTTATTCTTTTATTAGGAGTTTTTGACCCTCCTTTACATAATTATTCTTTGAACAAAGAAAACAAAATGAAATTGGATATTCCTATTAAAATATGAATATTACAGGCCAAGGGAAAGCAAACTCACATTTTATTTAAGGAAGAGGATGGTAGCATTATTCTTCATGTTTTAGATTATTATTTTGTCTGGTCAGACTTTTTTCTTCCTCTTGTTGTTTAGCAGGGTTGCTGTGTTATTAGCACCAGGTGTTCCCGAGCGGGAATCCAACCTCTTTTCTTGAAGAGCCTCTTGGAAGATTTTGCATTAATTTTCCACATCTGATTTTTAGGCCAAGCTTCAGCCTACTTCATCATTGTAGTTTCTGCAGGTTATTGTGCAGAGTTACAGGGTGCAGCAGTGGAAGGGATTGGAATCCCACTTTTCTGAGCTAGTTTCTCATAGGAGGGAGGTTGTTACAGGTCAAAATACCTCCTCATCAGCTCAGAGGAGAAGACAAATATGGAAGGAATAAAAAGACCTAAATTAAACCTATTTCTGCCAGGGTAACGACTATATAGAATAGTACAAGAGCATTATAACGCAGTCAATCAGTGAATGAGCCGCGTTAGTGGCTAGGGCAACGCTCTGCTTACACTAAAGGGCAGCGTTACCTGTGTTTTAAGTTTGAATCGGGAAAAGCCCGCTGAGAATGATTTGAATCTCCGACTTTCCCTCAAAAGAGGATCAGTTCATCAAAGAAACTGCAACACACCAGTTCATTATTGGTCATTGCCATAAGAATACTGAACTCCAAAGGAGGCAAAAGCATAGAGATCAAGGAAACATCTAATTTTTTTCCATTCCAAACTAGTGGAAAGAGAAAGGCAACAATGGCTTTCTCCCTCTCCTATAAGAAGGAGCTGAAGGCTCTTAATATAAGGTCGAAGGATTGCTAAAGGTTTTGCATACTTGTGGAATATAGAATAGTGTGAAGGCCAAGAGTCAAAGAGGTTCCTAGAGAGCTTGTTGACTTAGACTTCTTCACTTGAGAGATACGAGAGATTGGGAGACTGAGGAGGGCTTGGTACAACCGACAGTTGTAATCCTCCTTCTTTCAAATTAATAGAACTGTGTTCGTTTTGTCCATTCAATGCTTAATGTTTTCATTATTGTTTGAACATTTACATAGTATGATATGAATGGCTCAGATGTGTATAATTTAGAATTTCATTATATATTGGCTTGATTTATAGAATATATGTTATGTTAGGATTTACACGGGTGCTTTGACTGATTGCAGGACTAAGATTTGGAGCTGCTGAAGAAGGACTCTTGCTTCGCTGCCTAGTGCTCTCCAAGGGACTCCAAGATTGTCAAAGAGGTAATTATATATCGTATTATATCAAGGTATTTCAAGTTAACATGAACATTATCATGCCATCTTTGTGAACAACATAGCTAATCTTACTATCTGCCTCGGGCACCGGAAAGCCCTGAGAGGGATATTCGAAAACCAACTACCCAAGCAGTTTACCCTATAGCAAAGGTTTCCTTCTATAGGGAGATCTGTTTGGAGAGTTTTAGAGATCATTTCATATCTATGGCATCAGGCCACACATTTCCCCAACATTCCCATCATTTTTCCAACTAGGGAATGCGTTATTTTTGGAGGCAGCTTTAGTGGATGGTCTAGTGGCTCCGTTGCAGTGTTTTCTTGTGATTAAGAGGTTCATCCTTTCATGGTAGGAAGCCCTTGAGGGATCTACATCAGATTAGAAACATTTCAGCCTTCAACACTCTTTTATCTCATGTTGCAGTGATTATTCAGTTTATTTTTGAAGATCACCATTTTATTGTGAGTGTATGACAAGAAACCCTTGTCAGGTTCTCTTGTATTTTGTATAAGGAGACTAGATCTCAGTTCTTAAGAATTATTCATTAATATATGAGTATATGTAATTGTTATCCTACTTTCTAAGTTGAAACCCTCATTAGACTGTGCAGTCTCTTTATGTATTATTTATGAGTAGTAGTGTCTAGGGTTTTCAGTAATTTTTCAGCTACACTAGTGTGGGAGGTCTGTTTACCTCACCTAGTTTCCTTTGTTTCAGATCTCCTCTTGGACTTAGATGATAAATGGATATATCTCATGGATCCAAGTGATGGTTTTCATTTTTATGGCTTATATTTATAGAAATTAGTTTGTCTGTGAATGCATTACTGAGCAGTCCATTTTTGGAATATTTTAAGATATTCCCAATACTGCTTATTTTCCCTATTTTGGGATATTACACTCAGGGATGTTATCTTCACAAATAAGACCTATAATTCAGTTTTTTCCAATCCGTGATCCTAGCTCTATTTCCCCACTTCCATTAAGACCTTTGATTTTTCTTATAATGTATTTCGGCCATTAGCTACTCATTCTGACCTCATACATTAGGAGGCATATGTTATAACCCTATTTTCCACTCCATTATAGTGAGAGAAACCTAATATCAACTTACCTCAGTTGATTTGCTAAAATGCATCCATTTTCAACTTTTCTTTTACTTATGTGAGATTTATCCCATGATAAAAGGGAGAAACTACACAATTGAGAAATTTCTCACAATTATTTTGCCAAAATATTATAATTAGGAGATAATAATTATTTCATAATTGATATAATTGAGAAAAATATCATAATTGTGAAAAAGGTCTTTATAATTTCCCATTCCCTAGGAGATCAACTCGATTACATACTGATTCAAGTTGGATATGACTCATACATTAGAAGTTTCTCTAAATTCTTGCCATCCTGAGTGTCTATATTGATCCTCCAGGGACCTGTCATTCACCAATTTATACTGGATCATTTGAGAGGTTTAGGCTAGTTTCTATTTTAGTTCTAGAGAGAACCATGTTTTTGTTGAGATATTGACACCCTATTGTTATCTTGCCATTATCTTGAGAGCTTATGATGTTTCATGCTATAGGATATTTCTCTTCACCCTCTTATATAGTGGGGAAACTCTATCGAATAGTGGAGAGGAGAAGCAGAAAGTAAGGTATCGAAGTGACATTTTATATATTAATGAAGATCTATGTTCCCTTATGGTATATGATTGTATGTTTAGATATTGCAATTGTTTTATGATATCTATCATCTAACGGTCGTCCGAGGAAGATCACTTGTTGTATTTGTATGGTTGTCACTGTTTGTAGGTATTGAAATCGTAGGAAGATCAGATATATGGCTCGTGTGGAGTGCAATAGATTGACATCGAACTCAAGATTCATCCCCGAGGGAGGCATACCCACGCAAGGTCATAATAAAGTTGCTAGGACGTGGCTTAGTTGCTAAAGTCATTGGCTGGTAGGCTTCAGGGCACAAATAGGGTTCTAGGGTGTTCAGACCCTAATTCATGGGCACAGAACACTGAGGTAGTGGCTCAAAGCCCCAAAGCCATAGGATGAGCATGTTAAGGCCGTGGCTCAGAGAATTACTAGGCAGATCAGATTTTATTTATAGAGAGTTTCTTGTGAAACTTCATCAATTGTTCATATTGTAGTCAAAGTCGCATCAGACCAATCATTGATAGTATTCTAAATCCATATCTAGAACTGGGAAGCTAAGATCACTTGGTATTGGTGATAAATTGGATTCATCTTTTGTTATCATAGATTTTTTGATCCATCGATCAAAACTGTTTATTTCCGTTGTATACATGTACTGGGCTCATTGTACTCTATGTTGAAATATTTTGAAGAAAATCTATAGAAGAAGAAGATTTGAAGGGTTTCCCCCACAGTGGGGTTTTTCCCTGGTCTTGGACCAATCTCTGTGTCCCATGGTTATGATATTGTCTTCTCTATCGTTGCATGCATTTTTCTATCTTCATTTACAATTTATGGTTATTTATATTGCATAGATATGAATACATTGTTAATGAAAATTTAATTTGGGCTCAAGTAATTAATACAACATAGAACAACATTGAAAAATTAACATGGTGTCAAAGCTAAGGTAAAGGAGAAGCCCAATCGAAGACAAGCAGTGAAGCCCACATTATCAGAGAGAAGATCTACAAGTTTATCAGAGATCATATACACAAGTCTATCCTTATCATTCCTTCATCTTACATCAGCAACCCAGTATCTTAGACATTGTTGTTGACCAATCTATGGGTTTTCTAGGAGAGCATCAGTTCATTATCTCCAAATCCTCTCTTTGGGATAGTGACACCAAGTATGCCAACCCGAAAACTTAAATTCCATTTGATTCGTATATGCAATACTAAAACAGATTGGTAATCCTCCATTTCCTTTCTCATACTACATAACCATAATGAAAAAAAATGGCACATCACATCATTAAAATGTGTTTAGATTCCCATTTATACATTTTTGCATGACCACAACATGCTTGGGCGCACCTATGCCACTCAACCATAACCCCCCTCAAAATCAAATTTCTTCACTTGCAACACTCATACTAGGGGCACCACTTGACCTCCATACTTGTCCATGCTCATGTTGATGTTTGTCATGAGTTACCATCTTGTACTCATGTTTTTATGTTCCCCCATTGGAACTTTACTATGGGGTAGCACCATCGAGTCACCCTTGTATAGAGCATCCGAGTTGGGTCATCGTCGCATTCATAGAGTCTATCACGAGTCCCTTTGTATCCCGCTATAGTCCTCCATCCTTCATTGCTTGGTCCCTCTCTCGTGTCGCACATTATAGCCTTTAGTCCCACTGTCCCCTATCCTCATGATATTGTGTCAACTACTGCCAGGTCATCCATGCCCTTTATGCTTTAACAAGGGAAGTCATCCATTCGCTACTCAGTACCTCCCATTTCATCATCATCATTGGTATTAGTCTGTCAGTTGCTCTAATATTTTCTCTCGTGCCTTAGTTGAGGATCCCTTATTGCCTCACCTATGGCAGACATCCTTCTGTCGACATCAGCTCATTCATTCCAAAAGACAGGTCTAGAGGGCAGTGTACCTTGGTTCCAGCTTCCACTCTTGTTCGGTGCCCTAGATCAGGCAAAGGGACTCTTTATTGCCCTTTGACTTGCTTTTTTCTCTGCTCCAGCTCCTTTCAGCATGATCGAGATCTGTATACTTGATGATTTAGTGATGCAACAATAAATATTGGTGATTCCCGGGTATGTGTGAGATGTATCAACCCTCATGAGGGGGTGGCCCTACAGGTAGCCCCCCACATGCCCGAATGACCTCTTCATTGCAGCCTTCAATGCAGATCCATATATTTGATGATGTCGGCCTTTGTCGCTTGCACCACCTCTTTTATTTGCATGTATCCATTAGATTTTGTGAGCCCTTCCCCATTTATAGGGGGAATTTGGGTTGTATTTGTATCTCATGTACTCAAAGATTATTGTATAAGTCCTGGCTGTTATCCCAAGCACAACATGTATGTGGGATTCATCATTCTACCTTTTATCTGGCTCATTTTATGCCAGTATGTACTTTATAGTTCGGTCCCTTGTTTACTGGACGCACTATTCTTTTGTACTTTGTCTCGGCGAGCATAGGTATGCCTCCCCCGCCGCCTCTAGCATAGGTACCCTCACATAAAAAGAGACTTGTTGCACCTGTAAGTCTCATCTCCTCAGGGTGTAGTTCTTTAGCACATTAGACTACCTTAAATTTCTCTCTCTGACTTCCCTCTTGATGTTTGGTGATTGAGTTCTTACAACGTACTTCGGTCATACAATTTTCTCCTAACACTCTCACACTGGGGGGCAATCTGTTACACCATTTTTTGGTCATCTAACCTCTTATAATTAGATGGACCCAAGTACACCATGTAAAACCAATTTTACCCTAAGTAAAATTGCTTTCACTATGTAAAATAACTTAATAAAACACATTTATTAGGTTGTTTATGGTCTAAACAGGAAACCCCAAAAGGAAATATTAAACAAATCTATATTTGTTTGATTTTCCTCATGGAATAATCAATTAAACAATAATTTAATTATTATTCCAAGTCATATTTAACCCAAAACAAGGAAATTAATTAGATAAATCCTTATTTATCTTATTATTTTCTAGGAATAATTATTTAAATCTTATTAAAATAATATTCCTTGTTAAATATGACTAAATCATTTATAAATAATTAAATAAATCATTATTTATTTAATTATCATTCAACCACTTCCTTAAAATAATAAATAAATCATTTATTTATTTATTATTTACAAATAAAGAGATTTGACCCAAGTCAAATGCCTTTTCCCTCCAACAAATATAATAAAATATTCCATAAAAGCTGGATCTAGATTTGGTTAATATTATTTTAATCATACACCAAGATCTAGAATGACCCAATATTTTGTTATAAATAGAAGGGTTTTCTCATTCATTTATCACCTTTTGGTTCCTATTAGATCACTCTGGATCTATACTTTTGGTCTGACTTTGAGCCATTATCATTGTCAAATTTTCATTATTTCATTTTGTGAGCTCCCTTTGAATTCTATGTTTGTCTAGGTTTTCTACACCAACAAGAGAGAGAAATGCTAGATCTGAAGTGCTGAGGACTTTCAAGAACCCATCCCATTGAGGAGAATTGGAAACACCTTTCTTATTTTCCTCCCAGGTGCCCTTAATATAAAATTCTTTAAAACATATTATTCTTGTCTTGTCTATTGGATGCATAGAGAAAAACCTTATTTTTTACTGCTTAACGTCTTTTTATGCATAAATCTGGATTTGTGCAGCATTTGTCTTGATCAACTAACTACAGATCTGAAGATATTGGCAGCCATATTTGATGTTAGGGCTATAATTTATGCGTAGCTAAAGTGGCATTTTTTTCGTACACTTCGAAAAAATATTCATACTAACAACTGGTGACTCCACACGGGTTTTCAAGTACGACCGCTGTCGTTTTTCATATTCCTGCATATCCAGTTGCTTCAGACCCTAGGGTTTCTTTTAGATTTTTGTTTTTTCTATTTTTATGTCGTTTCTCACCTATAAAACCCTCAAACCTTAAAATTTCTAACTTTCGTGTGTTTTTGGCCCTATTGCACATGTAATCTACATCAGCCGCAACTGAGACAACAACTTTTTCTGAAATCTGCCGCTGAGACACTCGGAGCTACAGGTCACACTTTTCAGCCCAGAACCTGCCACCTGGACTGCAGGATGCACTTTTCAGCCCAGAATCTATGACCTGGATAGAAAACAATTCAGAACCTACGACCTGCACTTTTTTATGCAATTTTTCAACAATTTTTCTTGGTTTGTCTGAAGCTTCTGTCAGGGTTTTCCAGCCTCTGTCTCAGCCCGTTTAGACCTATTTCTGATATATTTTACTCAAATAAGTGGGAATCTAGCCCCTTAGGGCTTTAGTACCCTCCACTTTTTGTGGAAGATTTTTAGCTGTTTCAGACATCTGAATTTTTAGAGTTTCAGCCTTTTTCTTTTTAGATCTGATACCTCACTTTCAGATCCCTTTTAGATAAGCTCTTCTCCCTTTCAAATCACCTCATCTAGTTTTTTTTGGGTTTTCCTTTAGGGTCAACTCCTTTTCCCTTCTACCTTTAGCTAATTTCCTCCTTTTTTGTAGCAACCTTGCCTCTTCCTCTTTGTTGTTTTCTGCACCTCTTTCCAGCAGATCTCTCCTTTAGATCCCTGTCCCTCCCGACCTTAGATCTATTGGCCCCTTTTCGTGTGTTTTGGCTAGATTTTTTCCTTCTTTTAGACTATTTTTGAGAGACCCACCTTCTTGGGTTAGATCGATGCATTGTTAACTGTTAATTTTCTATTATTTTAGCATTATATACTGTTCTCTACATATTTATTTTCAGTTACGCAACATACTTTTTCTTTTACTCTCAAAAAGTCTGGGTTTAAAAATTAAAATTAACACATGCCACACACTGACCCTAAGTGAAGAAGAGCCTGGTTAACACTTCCAGGCAAAGAATTTAAAATAAATTGACACTGCACCATTCTGCCCTTGTTTTGACATTGTAATCACTTGATTCTGCACCTCCCTGCCTTTGTTGGTCATTCTTCTTCTCTTTGTGCCATCATCATTGCGCCCCCAAGGCGTATATCCTGGAGACTTCTTGGCCTTCACCCTCAGTTTCTAGTTGGTTGACTTTCTCCTTCACGTCGTCGTTGAGTTAGTCCTCCCCCGAGTCCGCACTCTGACTCCTCTTATGATTCTTTGGGTTCTCCCCCTACTTCTGGTTCTCCCCCTATTACCTTCACCATGTTTGGTCCAAGGCCTAACGCTAGCAGCAACCCTGGCCCTAATTTTGGGAATGTTACTAGTGGAACCACCACGGGAACTACCTCGACTGTCCCTTTGCTCCCCTATATGGCCAGTCTCAGTCTCCCCGATTTTAATCAGTTGATCAATGATCCTATTCGCCATGATGTTGGTTGGCCTGCTATGCCAACCAAGCTCCCCTTCGACATTCCCAAGTTCAAAGGCATTTCTGGAGAAGATCCCTCCAACCATATCTAATCTTTCCACATGTGGTGTTCATCCAATTCCATTACTGATGATTCCATCCGTCTTAGATTGTTCCAATGCATGCTTACAGGTGAAGCTTCTAAGTGGTATGTTGATCAAACCGCCTCTTCCCATACCACCTTTGCGACCATTGCCCAAGCCTTCTTATCTTATTTCCATCTCCCTCTCCGATACGACACTGGTACCGAATTCTTGACTTATTTCTGTCAATCATCTTCGACCAGCCTTTCCGCTCATGTCTAGGAATGGTGGAGAAGAAAGAGCTTATGTCGAGCTCCCACCTTTGAAGATCGGGTCTACATGGACTGGTTCCTTCGATGTCTCTTCAATGCCATTGGAAAATATGTCGCATCCCATTTCCCTCAAACCGAAAAAGTCACGCTCCAAATAGCCTTGAAATATGGCCTTATCTATGCTCAGTCTAGTTATGTTTATACCATCCTTCCTGACCTCCCCAGACTTCGTGGCGCTAACACATCGGGGGCATCTCACTCTGCCGATGGTATCGTTGGAGCTCTTTCGCATCCATACGATCAACCTCCTATGGGCTATGGTTTCCCTCCGGGAGGGGCCAGCACCTCCAACACTTTCCCCCCTCTAGGTAGCATGTATCTAGGATACGGCATGCCTCCTCCTTTTTCCCAACCTCCTGCTTACCTCAATGTTTCCAACCTATCCAGTATCCTTATCCACAACTTGGTTCCCCAGCTACGAAAACTACCACCCCCACGGGGCAAGTATTTTCACAACAAGGCGTGACTAATCCTCTTTCTTCTCAAAGAAAGAGGAAAGGTAATCAAAATCAATCTGCCCCTAGTAATCGTGGATCCAATCCTTCAGGTATTAACTCTAACACTGCTAACCAGCAACAGGGCTTTCAGCCCAGTCCGGACAGGCCTCTTCATACAAATAAGCCTTGTTCGTGTTGCGGTGTTTACGGTCATTACACTCATGATTGTCCCCTATTCCCACAGATGCGGCAGATGTGGGAGTCTCAGGCTACATTGCGAGGACAACATGCCTCCCCTACTATTCCCCCCAATGCGGCTACTTCTCAACCAACTACGTTTACCGATCCTTTACCTCAGCAAGGATTCATGGCTACTTAACCACCTCATGCACCGGTAACCACTCAACCTTCCCCTTCTAGTTCCTCTGATTACCAGATTCTCATGATGAACTATGACCAACCTCTCACCGTTGATCTTAACCTTCAAACTCGATCTCGTCAGTACCCCAAGCCTCCTGCTCCATCTATCCCCAAGTCACCTTCTTCAGGTCCTACAGAGCCTCTTTTGACACCCAATGGTCCTTTGCAAATCCCTCAGCCCAAATTTGAGGTTCATACCAAGGTTCTTAAGGGCCCATTACGCCGAAATGCTGCTTCCGGTCACGCTGCTCATTCGTATAGCATAGTAGATGATTTGGCGCAGTCTCCTGCTACCATTTCAACACTGGAACTCCTCCAGTCGTGTACTTCTCAAAGGAAGGCTCTACTATCCACCATGGGTTCTGTAGATCCTGCTGATGACAAATTGATTGTTTTCGATGCCCGTCAATCAGACCATCCTCCCCTTCCGTTTTCCATTTCTTTCCAAATCCCAGTCAAAATCCGGAACGCTAACGTGGCTCGGTGTGTTATTGATGAGGGGGAATCTACCTATGTGATGTCTGCTTCGGTTTGGAAACAACTCAGATCTCCTGAGCTGGCCCCTTCCACCATCACCTTTCATGCATGGGATGGACATGCCTCCCAGCCCATTTTCCTATTCCGTAATTGTCCTATCACTCTTGTTGGCAAGACTGTTTGCGTTGACGTTGAAGTCATCGATGCCCCACATGATTATAACATTCTTTTGGGGTGTAGCTACACCTATGCCATGTCTTTTGTCCCATCCATGGTTCACCGCAAGATTTTTTTCCCTCACAATGGAAAGATAGTCACCATTGACCAGTTGACATATCATGAGCCAAAATCTCAAACCTCCCTTGAGACCACCATCTCTTTTGTAGCCAATAAGAAAACCATCGACTCTTTGACCAGTGTCTCCCTCGGCGTCTACAAAGACTCCTCCTTGCTTGAAACCTTCCCTGGTCTTCCTCCTCCTGCTGTCTCTGGTCCCAGCTTAGCGAATTTTTGCATGATGCAATTGTCTTGGGTTGACCTTAAGCAGCCTGCTTTGGCTAGTTAGCAACCTCAACCTCGCCCGCTGCAACTTGCTCCTAGCCCTTTGCCTCAACCAGCTGTACCTCTTCCTTTCATACCTTCTCCTCCAGCTGGTACCCATGAGCTTCTCTACCCTCCTGGTCTCAACCATCTTGGAGTCGTCCCTCCTGGCCATTACCTCGTTGGTCAGATCCCTTTCCTCGCTCCCCCTCCTGGATTTTATTCGGTCGCCATCATGGCCACCCTTTCCCTCCCCAATTTGACCCTGGGAATTCCCGTCTGGTACCTTGACCCTCCAGCCACTACCCCACCAGGTCAACCCAAACCTTATCTTGCTTTGACCTTGATTCAACTAGTCCCCATGACTTCTCCCACTACAACAGTGGCTCAGTCACCTCAACAGGAACCACCTCCTATTGCGACCGCTTTGGGTAAGAAGGGCAAAGCTCGCAAGGGGGCATCAAAGGACAAGGCTACCCGGACAAACCCTACCCCTCCTCAGCCTCTAAAGCATACCATCTAGTGTGCTTTGTGTGATGTTGTCGGTCACACCACCCATACCTGTCCTGAATTTCCTCATCTCAAGCCCATGGTTAATGTCGTGTTCCCTGAGTCCACAGTCCCGGAAGCCTTTGTCCCTTCCGCGACTGCAGTCAAGAACCCCAATACTATTCACACCAACCACCCCTGTGCTTTGTGTGATCTCCATGGCCATTACACCCACCTTTGTCCCCACCTCGAGGACTTTCGCACCTCTCTAGCCACGGTCCACCAATTTGAGGCCAAGCGCAATGAGTCCACCTCTCCGTTATTTGCGCGTTTTGCTTCGGAAGAACTACCAGACAAGACTACTCCCATTGACATTCCCCCTCCTGATGTCGAGATGACGGAGCCTTCGTCCACCATTTTCTACCTATCATCATCCATGAGACCCTCGAGGAACATTCCCTCTGAATCCTCCCCTGTTGTTTCGCTTGACCTTCCTTCAGTGATCACCCTGGGTTCAACATTAGTAGATTATTTATCTGCTTACTCTTTTTTCACCCCTTGTGATGATGCGCATGTGAACCTCTCTTCTCATGATGATGAGTTAGGTAGTTGTGCCGCGTCAAGTGGTCTTTCTTCCACCAGTCACCCCATATTCTATCACAATGATGAAATTATGGAAGAAATCCCCACCCCTGACTTTATCTATTCCCCCTTACATCGAACCTATGCATTCGAACCACATACACCTCGTAGCCATTACATTGAAACCCAATGTTTGGGTAAGGGGGCACCCATATTTGAGAGACCAGGAGAAGCAATTCTCCACAACTCTCCTACTGTATCTATTCATGTCAACTTTAGTACCATTATTATTCCACATTTAGATGAACCTCTAGAGTCCCATATCACTTCAGATCACTCTAGGGATGATACCCCTTATCGTTCCTTCATCTTACATCAGCAATGCAGTCTCCTAGACATTGTTGTTGACCAACCTATGGGTTTTCTAGGAGAGAATCAGTTCATTATTTCCAAATCCTCTCTTTGGGATAGTGACACCAAGTATGCCAACCCGGAAACTTAAAGTCCATTTGATTCATATATGCAGTACTAAAAGAGATTGGTAATCCTCCATTTCCATTCTCATACTACATAACCATAATGAAAACAAATGGTGCACCACATCATTAAAATATGTTTAGATTCCCCTTTATAAATTTTGGCATGACCACAACATGCTTGGAGGCACCTATGCCACTCAACCATAACCCCCCTCAAAATCAAATTTCTTCACTTACAACACTCATACTAGGGGCACCACTTGGCCTCCATACTTGTCCAGTCTAATGTCTTTAGCACATTAGACTACCTTACATTTCTCTCTCTGACTTCCCTCTTGATTTTTGGTGATTGAGTTCTTACAACGTACTTCGGTCATACGATTTTCTCCTAACACTCTCACGTTGGGGGGCAATCTGTTACACCATTTTTTGGTCATATAACCTCTTATCATTATATGGACCCAAGTACACCAAGTAAGACCAATTTTACCCTAAGTAAAATTGCTTTCACTATGTAAAATAACTTAATAAAACACATTTATTAGGTTGTTTATGGTCTAAACAGGAAACCCCAAAAGGAAATATTAAACAAATCTATATTTGTTTGATTTTCCTCATGGAATAATCAATTAAACAACAATTAATTATTATTCGATTTTCCTCATGGAATAATCAATTAAACAACAATTTAATTATTATTCCAAGTCATATTTAACCCAAAACAAGGAAATTAATTAGATAAATCCTTATTTATCTTATTAGTTTCTAGGAATAATTATTTAAATCTTATTTAAATCATATTCCTTGTTAAATATGACTAAATCATTTATAAATAATTAAATAAATCATTATTTATTTAATTATCATTCAACCACTTCCTTAAAATAATAAATAAATCATTTATTTATTTATTATTTACAAATAAAGGGATTTGACCCAAGTCAAATGCTTTTTCCCTCCAACAAATATAATAAAATATTCCATAAAAGGTGGATCTAGATTTGGTTAATATTATTTTAATCATACACCAAGATCTAGAATGACCCAATATTTTTTTATAAATAGAATGTTTTTCTCATTCATTTGTCACCTTTTTTTTCCTATTAGATCACTCTGGATCTATACTCTTGGTCTGACTTTGAGCCATTATCATTGTCAAATTTTCATTATTTCATTTTGTGAGCTCCCTTTGAGTTCTATGTTTGTCTAGGTTTTCTACACCAACAAGAGAGAGAAATGCTAGATCTGAAGCGCTGAGTACTTTCAAGAACCCATCCCATTGAGGAGAATTGGAAACACCTTTCTTGTTTTCCTCATAGGTGCCCTTAATATAAAATTCCTTAAAACATATTATTCATGTCTTGTCTATTGGATCCATCGAGAAAAACCTTATTTTTTACTGCTTAACGTCTTTTTATGCATAGATCTGGATTTGTGTAGCATTTGTCTTGATCAACTAACTACAAATATGAAGATATTGGCAGCCATATTTGATGTTAGGGCTATAAGTTATGCATAGCTAAAGTGGTCTTTTTTCATACACTTTGACAAAGGATTCATACTAACAGAATAGGTAGGATTCCCAATTAGGAACACCTAGTGCTAAATAGCACTATTCTCTGCTAAACAACCAAGAGAATGATATATGTCTAAAAAGACAATATATTTAGAAATATCATCTAATCAACAACCCTTCTCTTGTTATCCTCCTCTTCCTTTTATAGGATATAAATCTTGCCATACCCTAAACCATCTCAATGATTTAGCTCTATTCACATGTGTAGCCTCCAACTAAAACTATGTTGTGCATCTAGGAGGTTCATTGCATCTAGACAGTGTTTTTGATTTGGTCCTGTTGACCCAGTCAAATGTCTTAATCCCTTTCACACATAAGGGTGTTTTATTAAGGCAACCCGGATTCAACCTTGTTCACATGGGGCATTGATTTATTTTGCTGATTTAGGAGTTTCATTGATCCTCCTTTACAATTTTATTCATGAAAATAGAAAACAAAACAAAATTGAATATTCCTATTAGCTTGGGCTAATTAGGAATATTACAGTCGTCCCCTCCAAAATGTTGCTTGTCCTTAAGAAATTGATAAGGTGAGTGCTGCAACTCATCTCCTCCTCCATTGGTGACACCAACATGAGTTAAGCTTCCTACATAATCCAATTTTTCACCAAACCATCCAGCCATGACTTGTTCCTCGAAAGTTCTCATGAGATGCAAATAGCTTATCCCACAAGGAGACAATAAATCACATGAAACAAACATGGTTTGCCCAATGCTCTCCCTAAAATATGAGACATAAAGTACATGGAGAGTGGCCATCCCATAGGGCACATGCATGCCTTCCCTTCTTCCTCCATACATCCCCATAAATAGTACAAGTACATCCTCAAGATAGGGAATCAAAACAATGTACATACAAACAGAAGTTTGAGCAGGAGGAGGTGGGTCATAATCCCACATATGATACCAACGCAGGGCATCTCCAGCTTGCCTCAAATCAAGACATGTTACGTTGTTTTCCCACCACTTACTTTCTGCCCAAGCCATCTCACTATTGTTGAAGGTGAGAGATATGTTTGGTACCTTAGGAAAGCACCCATCATGATGAAAAATCTCCCCTTGCTCATTAAGGGAGTGGCCAAGTTCAGAATTTTTAGTGGCCCAATGTTTTCCACAAGATTTACAAGATGTATCACTCCTCCTTGGAGTCATGCCCTACATAAAAATAGTGAAAGAATGCATACAAATAGAAAATGTAACATTTTTTACATATGTATGTCCTTCACCCAAGGTTCTCCTTATACAAGTGGAGGGGTGTATGGATCTTTCTCCTCCTTCTAATATAGGAAGAGATGTCTGAAATAACTCTATCATAGAGTCTTGTTGTTGCCCCAACTCCACATAGATCATGAATTATTGGAAATGCTGATATAGTTCTTCCTTCAAGCCTTCCCAATAAAAGCTCCTCATGATGATGTTGTAGATCCTCATGGAATACATATGGCTAAAACAGAACTCTTTGTAGGCTCTGTATAGTATCTTCTACTTGAGCTTAGAATCTCTAGACAAGAAGGCCCTACGATCATGATAGATGACTCCTTCTTGGACTAAGTAGCCCTCTTCATGTAGTTTTTCTTCAAGTATCATACATGTGTGAAGATCTTTGGAATAATCCACTAGCAGTTGGGATTTCCAATACAGATCTACACTGCTCAACAATGACAACGGTGATGATGTACCAACAGAAATGTCTGTCATGTTTCTAACCTTCTCCTTGACATCTCCTATGCCAAAGGTGTGTGTTGGAAGGTTGTCCCTTCTATTCTTCTTCTCCTTGGCATTATCCATGCCAAAGTTATATGATGGAAGGTTGATATTCCTTCCTTGCTGCCCTCATTTCACATGAACATGCTCAAATGAAGATGGAGGTTCTTGGAAAATTTTCCCCCATGGGAGGTTATCATCAATCCAAAACCCCCTTGGTCTTGCCAAAGTATGCATGTGCGGCCACCATCTTCTATCATGTATGGAATATCTCTCTCCAAGTTAGATGACCTTCTGAGTTTTCATAGTCAAGGATCTCCCTCCTTGCCCCATGATGGTGTTATCTTCCAATCTTGTAGCCTCCTTCCTCAGCGCAGTATGAGAGGAGAGAGTGGACAATGATGATGGTGGGGAAATATTTCCCTCCTCCTTAATCTCCTTCAACATTATCGGCGTTGTATTGTAGTCTTCTAATGCTCCCTTCATGAGTGGAGCATCAAGATGTGAGACATCTTGCACCAAATCTGAATCAGGTAGTATCCCAGGTGGTTTACCACAAGATAATGATGTCTCATGGTTCATCCTCCCATGCCAATCATATGGGATCATCATACCCCTGCTTCCACTGCACAATTCCATCTTTGTTTCTTGTGTGGAATTCCCATGGTAATGTGGTATCACTCTTAAATATGCAAGAGTGCTTCTGATTGGAGCATGTGCTCCATTATTTCTTTCATGAAAAAGTGGGTCATTCTTTGTTATGTTGGTGCTGTGACCCCTCCTTTGTTCTGTCTCATTATCTAACATCTTAGACACATGTTGCTCATGTTCTCCATATGTAAGATTCCTTGGAACTTCTTGCAAAGATGCAAGAGCCCCTATAGTGGAAGTAATTGCTTCATCTCCATTTCCCAACAGAAATAGATTTCCTCCTGTTGTCACAGCACTGGAGGATCTTCTTTGCTCTCTCTTCCCCTTATCAAGGGAGAGTGCATCATCATTAAGAGACCCTTTTTCTGGATCTCCCATTGAAGAAGGAACCCTCATGTCTTCTCCTTGAGAAAAGAGTTCTTGCTGAAATGGGGCTTTTGCCTTTGAAAAAACATGCAACAGATCTTCAACCCTTTCAAAAATGTTTAGAAGTGGAGTTGGCTTTATGGATTCTTCCAACTCATGCAAAGATTCATATTTCTTGGGCTTGATTTTCTCCCTCAAGGAATTTTCAGAATCTTTCAAATCAAATATTTTCACTAACCTCCTAGTGAAATTTGCATAAGAAGAGATATTTACATTTTTCAAGGAAGAGGATTCAAATATCCATCAGGCATAAGCCTTACCTTGAAGATGCAGCGCTGCTACTCTCATGGCTTCTTCTCCTTAAACTTGGTGCAGCTGGAAATATGTTTCAATATTTCTTACCCAAGACTGGGCTGAGCTCTCAGGTGATCCATCAAAAGTAGGTAGAGAAAATCTACCCAAAGTGTGTTGCATGCACCCTCTTCTTCTAATATATCTGTTGGATCTTCTTTCTTCTTTAAGTTGAAAGAAATTTGGGAAATAGAGATGCTCTTCGAATATCTTTGACTGAGATGCATACTCTTGGAGATAATTACCAAAGTTTCCTCCTTTGGTGCTCCTCCTTCTCCTTCTTCCTTTGACAATAAAGTAGGCATGTTACAACGTTGTAGATCAAGTTGTGTGGCCGAATGCTCACACACATAGTAAGAAGTACTGGGGATTTGTTGATGTGAAAATATTATTATGGGATCTGCAAGTCTTTCCCTCCTCATTCCCCGCATTTATTCTTTCAACCCATCCATAGCTTGAGAAAGAGTGTTAGAGAACTCTTCTCTTTTCAACCTTCCAGATAAGGGGGTTTCACCCTTGTTTTCTTTGTCTTCTGTGTAATCAAATTTCTTATGTCTTCTTCTTCAATACTTCTCCTCTCTATCAGAAAAAGCCTTATCTTATTCTAAAGTCATATTGGTTTGGATCTTCAAGAAATCACAGGCTGTGCCAAGATGATTGCTTCGATACCACTGTAATATTCCCAATTGGGACTGCTTAGCAAGGCATGCCTGAAAAACGTATTTTTTAGGAATGGATGCTATAGAAATGAAAAGAAACCCTTGGATCCCTTAGATCTAAAAATATAAGATCTAAATCCAAGAGGGGATCAGAAACATATCTCTCTAGGTGAGGTAAACAAACCTCCCACACCTAGTATGGCTAGAAAACACCTAATAATGGTGTTGCAGCAATATGCAACAATACTGCTTCAGAAATAATGCAATTTGACTGAAAAACAATAAGAGGCCAATAAGGAGGCTCAAAAATCATATATACATCAGCAAATCAGATCCATAATTAGGCCCATACAAGGTATAATAGGAAATAGAAGAAATTCCTCAAAAGAGGTGTTGGAACACATGTATTGACTACAAAAGGCTTGATAGAATTATTTGATAGAGTGAACTGAAGCAGTAGATTAAAACTTAGACCTAGGAAAATATAATGCATGAACAGTCAGATCTATGACATATCCATACACTATAATGTCTCTACTTTACATACCCCTTGGGGTTTTCAGCAATACATGAAGCACAGAGAGTAGATCTGAGTTTTTCTGCAACAGACCTGCAGAATGATTCAGAATTCCTGAAGCATGTACAGGAGTATTTATATCAGATATGAATATGACATGGATAAGAAAAGAAATCCATGGATCACCACTGTGAAAGGTAGATCCCCAACACTAGAGATCACTCCTCAAAGATTGCCAAAACACCCTGCAACTTTCTCCTTTGCAGATAAGGAAGTACTGGAAGAGGGAATACATTTTAGGCTTGAAGAATAGTTTGGTATGATGCCAAGATGTAGATCTAAAGCTCCAAAGGTCTAGAACACTCTTGCCAATGGGATAGAAGACTTTCCCAGTGAAAAGGGGCTCTAGATTGGCCTAGATATGAGTAGATCTGGCCTCCACTTGCTGCATATTACAAGGAAAACCAAACCCTGAACAAGATCTACATTGTATTTGGAAGATGAAGCTTAGGAAAAATTCCTGATATTGGACAAGATGTACAAGACTCCTCCAAGAGCTACTCAATGGAAGACGTGGGATTCCCGATCAAGAACACCCTGTGCTAAACAACACTATTCTCTGCTAAACATCCAAGAGAATGATATATGTCTAAACAGACAATATATTCATAAATATCATCTAATCAAAAACCCTTCTCTTCTTGGCATCCTCTTCCTTTTATAGGATAGAAATCTTGGCATACCCTAAACCATCTCAATGATTTATCTCCATTCACATGTGTAGCCTCCAACTAAAACTGCGCTATGCATCTAGGAGGTTCATTGCATCTAGACAATGATGTTGATTTGGTCCTGTTGACCCAGTAAAATGTCTTAATCCCTTTCACACATAAGGGTTTTTTATTAAGGCAACCTAGATTTACCCTTGTTCACATGGGGCATTGATTTATTTTTCTGATTTAGGAGTTTTATTTATCCTCCTTTAAAATTTTATTCATGAAAACAGAAAGCAAAACAAAATTCAATATTTGTATTAGCTTGGGCTAATTAGGAATATTACAATGACAAGATATCCGAAATGTATGAAGTTAAAAATATGAATGAGATTTTTACAATGAAATACCAACTCAAGGAAGTGAATATGAACAAAGGTGAGATTTTTTAGTCGTACATCATGTGGATCTCTAGTCTTAAATATCAACTACTAAGGGTTGAGAGAATGTGCCCAACAAAGAGTTGGTTATTGTGACTCTTAGAGGTCTCCCTTCAGTGTTGGAAACCTTCATCACTACTATCAGCAACAAACATATTCTTCCTTCATTTGATGAAATTTTTGGGAAGTTGACTCACGATGAATCCATAATGATAGGAAGAGGGAGGATTCAGAAACATGAAGAAGGAGATCATGCTGCATATTTTTCCCATAACAAAAGAAAGAGATTGAAAGGAGGCCCATCTAGAAGACCTTCTAATCAAAACTCAAAAGGAATAAATTACATTTCACTTTCTCACATTGAATGCTTCAACTTCCACAAGAAAGGTTGCTATACTCATGATTGTCTCAAGAAGAGAACGAGGCCTTGATACAGCAAAAAAAGAAACAACTATGATAACAGAAGGAAATATAATCAAAGGAACAACTGTGACAAAAATGATGAAATGAGAAGAAGAGATTCATCAAGTGACTGTGAATAATACCATCCATATCAAAATAAGTCAAGATCTTCTAGGTATGAAAGTAATATTGTAGATAAAAATGAATATGTTCTGATTTATGCACTTACTAGTTCTTGTCAACCAAATTCATGGATAGCTGGTTAGTTGACAGTGGAGCCACTCATCACTTTTCTGGATATAAATAAGTCCTCTCTAATCTAGTAGAAAGGGAGAATAATTTAAGGATAATTATTGGAGATAACCCCACTCATCCTGTAAAAGTATTTGGGTTGGTTAAATTTCAGTTAAACACTGGGGAATTAGTATTGTTAAATGATGTCATGTATGTGTCGAGACTTATGAAGAATTTGATTTCTATATCTACATTATAATATAAAGGGATGAGGGTTTCCTTCATAAATGGAAAGGTCCTAAATTGGCATGTTGATTCACATATGAAAGATGCATTCATATTATGATTGAGATCTAAGGGACTCTACAAGGTCACAGGAAGGACACTCTTTGAATTGGCCCATAACACCAATCATCTCAGTGAATTATGACACTGTAGGATTTCTCATATGCACTATGATGCTCTTGTAAAATTGAAGATACTAGTATCAGGTATTCCCAATGTACAATATAACCATCAAGGAATTTTTCCTGGTTGCACAAGAGGAAAGAAAACAAGGGGACCATTCCCCTTAAGTAAGAACTAGACATTTGACATCCTCCATCTCACCCATTCATACATATGTGGTCTGATGCCTGTGCACTCTATTGGTGGCCATATATATTACATTACCTTCATTTATGATTACTCCATAAAGACATGGTTATGCTACCTCAAGCACAAGGATGAAGCCTTCGACAAATTTCAGGAACTCAAATCATTGGTCAAGAATCAAACTGGGAAAAGGATCAAAGTGTTCAGATCCAACAATGGAGGAGAGTAAATTCCAAGATAATTCATAACATTCTACAAGATCGAAGGGATCAAGAAGGAAACTATTGTACCTTATACACCTGAACATAATGGCCTAACTGAAAGAAAGAACCATTCAATATTGGAAGTTGCTCATGCTTGCTTTGTGATCAGAAGGAGCCTAATTTTCTATGGGATGAAGAAATCAATGTTGTTTTGTATGTTCAGAACCGAGTACCTCATCAAGCATTGCTGGATAAGGCTCAAAATAAATCTTCATAGGTAACAAGCCAAACATCAATCATCTTCGTATATTTGAATGTCATGTATTCTTTCATGTGCCAAAGGACAAAAGGAATAAAGCTAGAAGCTACAGGTAGAAAAGGTATATTTATGGGCTACCATGAAAAATCCAAGGCTTAAAAAATATACATTCCTGGTCAGAGGAATGTTGAAATTATTAGAGACATAACCTTTGATGAAGATGCAATTCTTTTTAATACAAGATATTTTCCTTCGCTTCCCAAAGGAAGGTGATGATGAAAAGGATATTCTAGATATCCCTTCTATTCCGGAGTCAAATAATGATGATACACCCATGGAGCCTATGGATCCATTAGATCCACCTCCCAGTGATCTTCCTTCAAGGAAAATATCGCTTTGGCTTCACGACACTCTACAAGATAGTGAAAGAAGTGGATTAGGATGCAGGTGTTCTACCACATGAATGATGAGAGTCATTGATGGGAAGTGGTGAGCCCTGGTATTTCACCAAGAATTCTACAACTCCCAGATGCTTCCCTACTTTAATTTATCCATCGAGGGTTCGTACAAAATTTGAGGTGACAATGTTATATACACAACAAATGAATTCTGCTCATGTCATCCTCTTCTGAGCTTTACAAAAGGGTTCTACTTCTAGGGTTTCTACGTGAAGTCTGTCACACTTTTGAAGTTAGGCCTAGGGATACAAATGATTCAAAGCCATGGTACTATCAACAAGTACAGAACTATACTATAGCAGATAAGTACATCTAACTATTCTGCAATGAAAGAAATTGTAATATTCCTAAAATTTAGCCTTCATCTTAATGGAATATTATAGTTGGTTTTATCACTAGGTAGGTGAATAAATGGGTAGGGAGGCCCATTAACCTCTTTAGAAGGAAGAATAACACTCCTAATGTGAAAGGAGGAAGAATAAGTAGCTAATTTGAGGACCATTGGGTGCGAATAGGGATGGGATCAAGTTGATTTAGTCAACTTTGACCAAGTCAACAAAGCTGTCTAGATACATTGAATCTCCTTGATTAACAACGCAGTTTGGGTGAGGACAACTTGCATGAGTTTGGTGGCACATATGGATGGGACCCAATGTGGAGAGGTTCACTTGCTATATATGTAGAGGATGGGATTCTTTTTTATTCATGCTTTGATATTATCATTTGATATTGGTCTATTTATACTTGGCTTCCTCTTGCTGTTTAGCAGGGTTGCAGTGCTGTTTAGCACTGGGTGTTTTCGAGTTGGAATCCCACCTCTTCCCTTGAGAAGATTCTTGGGAGAGTTCTGTAATACATTTCTCCACATCCAAGCTTGAGGCCAAGCATCAGTCTTCAGCTACAGCGTTATATCTAAAGAGAATAGTGATGTGTTGCAGGGCGTTGCAGTGGAGGTTTGATAACACCACTTTCGGGTCTGTTTATTAGTAGAGGGAGCCTTCCTTCTCTTGAGAGATCAGCTAGGAAGAATTCTGGGCTCATTTCACATCTTGGAATTTGGAAAAAATATTCCTCATCTCCTACAGTAGAGTCCCTTGTAGGAACTGGTCATTTTTCATAGAGCTCCAGTAGCAGGGTTTAAGCCCTTGTTTTTGAGCTAGTTTCCTTGGGAAAGGGCCAACCCTTCTCCTGGAAAGCGAGAGGAAGGTTTCTCATCCCTATATTTTATTATTCAGCTATTTTTATGTAATATTTCAATAATACTGCATTATTTCAGAGCTGAATATTCAGATATGCACTTTTGTAGATCAAGCTTTCAAGAAACCCTTGTCGAGTTATCTTTATAATGTATTAAGGAGGCCTTATCTTTACTTTCTTAGCATATTGTTCAATAAAGTTCCAGATCTATTATTTTATATCCTATTTTTTCAAAAACCCTCAGGAAATAACACTATCATTTTCTTCAGTAAATCCTACATAACTTAAGTCATGGGATTTGACCAATTTTAAGCTGAATTAAGGCCGAGAGGTCTGTTTAACTTATCAAAAGAGATTTGTTTATGTTCCTATTTTGTATGTGAGGGCCTTAATACATATTCTAAGGGAACCAAGAATTATTTCTTCCTGTTAAAATGTAAATCTCCATAAATAACATTTTTAGGGTAAAATTGTTGCATTTTCCCCACTTGGGAGGATCTAAAAGTGCTTCCTTTTTTTGTTGTTTCATTAATTTGATAGAAATGTGTTTCTCAACACCTTTTGTGATTTTATTTCTCCCTGATATTCCAGTATTGTGCTTATGCACCGTTTCTTTCCCATTTTGGGATATTACAGTGGTATCAAAGCATAGTCTTGGCTTAGCCTGTGGATCTTAGCCATTATGCTATCAAGAGAAGGAGAGATGAATAGAAATAAGACTCCATTATGTGGAGGTAGAAAGGAGGAGAGGCTTTCAAATATTCTTCCAAAATCTATGTAAAGCATCAAAGAAGATCTTAAGAAGATGAGAGGAGAGATGGAATCTCTAGAGGATTTTGAATCTATAGACAGATCTAGATTGGCACATGATAGGTGTGAGCATGCAGCTACACCTTATTATGCACAGTGCAGTCAAATGTCCAGATCTATCATCAGATATATGGAAGAAGTAGGAATTCCTAAGAGGGATACTCTTAGTGATTTCCTTTAGGAGTATGAGTCTCAAACTGAAAATTTTAGAGATCATATCACTTTTCATGAATTTTGCAAGATCAAGGTGGAGAGGAGCAAGCAGCGGGACATAGATATATTTACTCTATCTACTTTCAATGGATCACCAACATGTTCAGCCAAAGCTTGGGTGGAGGAGTTACACACCTATTTGCAGGAGCACCAAGTTTCTGAAGATGAAGCCATCAGATTTGCAGCGTTGCACTTTGAAGGTAAGGCCTATGCTTGGTGGATTTTTGAGTCATTTTCATTGAAAAATTCCAATATTTATTCTTATGCAAAGTTCACTAAGATATTAGTGGAGATGTTTGATGGAATACATTCTAAAACACTTTTGGTAGAGCCAAACAAACCAAAACTTGTGCATGGGTTGGAAGAACCTGAAAACTCAAAACCACTTCAGAAAACTGTTGGAGAAACCCACATATTGCATAACACCTTGCTAAAGGCAAGATCTCTGTCTCATATCTTTGGACAAGAGAGCATGAAGGTTCATTTTTCAAAATGGGATCCTCTTATTGAGCAGATGACTCCCATTCATATTAAAGAGGAAGAGGACGATGGGGGTTATAGCGTTGTCACATCTAGAGAATATCTAGTACCTCATGCAAAGGAAAGAGAAGCACATGCTGCAATAGGAGAAATTCTTATGTCATTGCAAGATATTCCCGAGGATCTCACATATGGAAGACAAATCACAATCAATGAGCAGCATGGTTGTGAGATATTAATGATGGAAGGAGAAGGTAGGGAGGAAGGTCATCATCATTTTATGAGGAGCACACACCCCTATCTATTTCAAAGAGCTGGTGCAAGGAAGAGGCATACTGATTTGCGCTGTGAAGGCAAGGGCAAGGTTTCCCAACCATATGTACAGTCTACTCTTGACATTGATGTCTCACTACATGGAGGCATTCCACCTGGGAGGCCACCAGATCTGGAGTTGGTAAGAGACATCTTGCCATTTGGTTCACCCCTCTTAGATTCCTAAGAGATGAAGAATTTGGAGGAGTCTAGTACAGTGCAGAGAGTTTGAGATAGACTCAAGGAGGAAGGGGGCACTCTCCCATTTTCAACACCACCCACTCTCACTACACATACTGCAGTGACAGAAGTTGCCGTAGAAATGGAGGATGGCACCTTCATGGTGCAAGGGAGCTGCTCCATGGATTTTGAGAAATATAGGGTACTTCCTTTGAGGAAGGAATCCTCCATACATTGGAGTAGATGGAGGCCACTCATGCTTGCATTGGCTAAGATGGAGAGATTATTTTTGGATGAGGGCTTCTCATGGGAGACTAACTTCCAAATATCACTACTTCCTTTTGAGCATGAGCAGCTGCATGATGGGCATGGCATCAATTTGGAGGATGAATTTGGCATCAGGGATGTCAAAGGGAAAGACAACAACATGCGGAGAGCTTCACATTGCAGATCACCAACGATGTCTCTTAGGAGGATTGTTTCATATTGGAGGTCTCAACTCTTGGTATAGTACTCCAAGGATCTTGGTGCTTGCATGATTCTTGATGACCCTGATGGATATGATATATATATGGTGGAGGATGTGTTCATATATTCTTATGGAAGAGTCTTCTTGACTAGAGCTTCTAAGCTCAAGGAGAAGCTGCTACATGCAGCACATGAGGACTTATTTTACATGCACTTTGATGCATATCTTTCCTTGGCAGAGGAGTTCATTTTGGAGGGAATCCAACATGATATATTTCAGCATGTGGAGAGATTCATAGCGTGGATGGTGATAGAGAGGATGTCACAGCCATTTCCCTACTCTTTGGAGGTGAGGGAGAATTTCTAGTTGAGCCATTTCAGCTCAAGGTCCCAAGTCACATGGTGGAGAATGTATAATTCCACATTATGTTTTGTACACAAGAAGGATTATCCCTTCTTTCATATTGTATGATGATGTACTTGAAACCATTTGAAGCATTGAGATTGGCTATCTTATTGGTGGTTTGTGGGGGAAGCCACAAGATTTTTTGTGTGCACCATTGACACCACTTTTTACTTTCATGTTTCTATATTATAGAATGATTGTCACAGAAAAAAAGTGGCTGGAAAATCACTTGTTATTGTTTGATTTGATGTAGGCAAAGGATGCACTACACTGGTTCCATGTGTGGGACCTTGACCCACTTTTCGGTTGTCATATGACAACTTATTTCCATTGGTTTTCGCTTTCATGTATTGTCGATATCTTTATGTTCATGGGGAGCTTTGTTTGGAGAGTGGGATATGAGTTGGAGATGCCCATTGGGAGTGTGATTATCCCTACTTTACATGTTGTATGTTTTAGTAGAATCAATGGGCAAACCATGATTGCCACATCACATCTCTTTTCTTCATATGGGAGGAGTCATTTGAAGGACTTGAGTTCTTGGAGGAGGCACTTCATGGCTGTATTTTTTGATGGGGTAACTTGGGCCATTCTTGGAGGCCATGTCATTTCAGCCCAATATCAGTAACAGCCCCATGTTTACCATAAATGCAGAGATAAACAACTTGAATGGAACAATCTATACTCTCCTTGCAGCCCCACTACATTGCACAAACCGAGGGTTGATGATTTCTTTGATGAGCTACCTAGAATGGCTCATTTCATTTGGATGATAGCATGGGTGAGGGATTCACTCATTGGGAATGAGATTCCCCATGTTTTTCATCACTCCTATCTTGAGGAGGCCATTGGAAAGCAAGAAGGTTTCCACTTACACCTTCCACCTTTTCATGATGTAAGCCATTTGGATTTGCATGTTTGGGAGGGAACATTGGAGGATAGACTTATTGCAGATTGTTTTGAGCAGTGGTGGGAACTATTGATGAGGAGGCCACAAGAGGATGAGGGGAGGAATTTTTCTCTCCTTATGAAGTTTCTTGGGGACAAGCAACATTTTGGAGGGAAGGACTGTAATATTCCTAAAATTTAGCCTTCATCTAAATGGAATATTATAGTTGGTTTTATCACTAGGTAGGTGAATAAATGGGTAGGGAGGCCCATTAACCTCTTTATAGGGAATAATAACACTCCTAATGTGAAAGGAGGAAGAATAAGTAGCTAATTTGAGCACCCTTGGGTGTGAACAGGGATGGGATCAATTTGATTCAGTCAACTTTCACCAAGTCAGCAAAGCTGTCTAGATACATTGTATCTCCTTGATGAACAACGCAGTTTGGGTGGAGGAAAACTTGCATGAGCTTGGTGGCACATATTGATGGGACCCAATGTGGAGAGGTTCAATTGCTATATATGGAGAGGATGGGAGCCTTTTTTATTCATGCTTTGTTATTATCATTTGATATTGGTTTTTTTAGACTTGGCTTCCTCTCGCTGTTTAGCAGGGTTGCAGTGTTGTTTAGCACCGGGTGTTCTCGAGCGAGAATCCCACCTCTTCCCTTGAGATGCCTCTTTTGAGAGTTCTTACTTCATTTTTCCACATCTAGGATTGTGGCCAAGCATCAGTATTCAGCTACAACATTATTTCTGCAGAGAATAGTGTTGTGTTGCAGGGTGTTGCAATGGAGGTTTGATAACACCACTTCTGGGTCTGTTTCTCAGTAGAGGGAGCATTCATTCTATTAAGAGATAAGCTAGGAAGAATTATAGGCTCATTTCACATATTGTTAATTTTCCAAACTATTCCTCGTCTCCTACAGTAGAGTCCCTTTCAGGGAACTACGTCATTTTGCATAGATTTGCAGCAGCAGGGTTTAAGCCCTTGTTTTTGAGCTAGTTTCCTTGGGAAAGGGCCAACCCTTCTCCTGGAAAGATATAGGAAAGGTTTCTCATCCCTCTATTGTATTATTCAGCTATTTTTATGTAATATTTCAGTAATAATACATTTTTTCAGAGCTGAATATTTAGATATACACTTTTGTACATCTAGCTTTCAAGAAACCCTTGCCGGGCTGTCTTTATAATGTATTAAGGAGGCCAGATCTTTACTTTCTTAGCATATTGTCCAATAAAGTTATATATATATGATTTTCTATCCTATTTTTGTAGAAACCCTCAGGAAATAACACTATCATTTTCTTCAGTAAATCCTGCATAGCTTAAGTCATTGGATTTGGCCAATTTTAAGTTGAATTAAGGCCGGGAGGTCTGTTTAACTTATCAAAAGAGATTTTTTTATGTTCCTCTTTTTTATGTGAGGGCCTTAATACATATTCTAAGGGAAACAAGCATTATTTCTTCCTGTTAAAATATGATCCTGTCATTTGATTTTAGTTAAATGTCACATTTGTAATAGGGTTATAATCATTCATATTTTGTTCTTGGTAATAATTATCATGATTATAAAATAATAGTATACAGCAATATACACCATTTGAGATATTACAGAAATCTACTTATTAGACTATGATAAGAATTGAAAAGAAACCTAGGCATTTTGCATGAAGTACATTATTGAATTGAAATGGCATAAATGAAGCTAATATATTCACACTTTGATGAGATGAATTTCTAAGCACACTCTACTTACCCTTTGCTCTATCTATCATTCTTTCACTCATGCAACTACTCATGACCTAACTATGCATGAAAATGTGTTTTTTTGTAGCTAGGAGAAGAAAGTGCTAAGGTGGCTCATGGAAGTCTTGAACAGATGGGGGAAAGGATGGAAGTGTATGAGTGGTTTTTTCAGGTTATGGTGGTTTATAGGCTTAAGGAGGGTCCCCAAGATGCTATTTCAAGTGATGCTACATGTTTCCTATAACACTACAGGAAATTCCTGAATTGCTAGAGGAAACATTCCGAGGGAAATCTGAGGTGAAAAATACGTGGAAAAAGGGTAGGGAAGGTAGTTTGAAGGTGTATTAGGATGAGCGGAAGGTTGAACACCACTTGGCCAATCTCAAAACCTCTTGGGAGGCTTGAATTGCACCCCTAGGACCTCAGTGTGGATGAAAATTACAGAACTCAAGGTTAGCAGATAGTTGATGGAAGGACATTAAGATAAGAAATGAAGATAGAAGCGCTAGCGAAATTCTCCTTAGGCTGACACTGTGTGTGTCAGGAACGATACAGTAAAGATAGATAGATGTGATAAATGTGATGAGGCCATGGTGCAAAATCCATGGCAGCATGGTGCCTTTACAAGAATATCCATGAATCATAATAATCTCATCCCATTTCCAAGAATCAACAAAAATAAAGCAATACAGTGTATGGACAGCCTAACTCCTAAGTTTCTCTATTAAAAAAGCAGAGGAGAACAACTAGACACATGAGGCTACACTAATACCTTAACAAAGAAACAAACCATGGCAGTGGTGAACAACAATACAATAAATAAATGAAAAACATTACATTATTTTCATTTTCCAGTTATCTAACCCATTGGTATTAGATGGAACCAAGTACACCATGTAAGACCAATTTTACCCCAAGTATAATTGCATTCACTATGAAAATAACTTAATAAAACCACCTTTATTAAGATGTTTATGGTCTAAACAGGAAACCCCATAGGGAAACATTAAATAAATCCATATTTGTTTGATTTTCCTCAAGTAATAATTATTTAAACAACATTTTAAATAATATTCCTGGTTATATTTAACCCAAAACAAGGAAATTAATTAGATAAATCATGTGTGTTTCTTTCTAAAATGATATTGTATGAATAAAATCAATAATGATAAAATAGATGAATCTGTGAAATCATTCAGTAAAATGATGACATTCTTATTCTTATCATAAAATAAATAAATAATTTTATTTATTATTACTTAATCACATCCTTAAAATGATAAATAAATCATTTATTTATTTATTATTTACAAATAAGGGGATTTGACTCAAGTCAAATTCCTTTTCCCTCCAACAATATAATAAAATATTCCATAAAAGTTGGATCTTGATTTGGTTAATAATATTTTAACTATGCACCAATATCTAGACTAACTCAATATTTTGTTATAAATAGAAGGGTTTTCCCATTCATTTGTCACCTTTTGTTGCCTAAAGATCACTTTGGATCTCAACTCTTGGTCTGGCTATTGATCCACCATCATAGCCATACTTTCCATTTTTATTTGGGTTTTCTACACCATCAAGAGAGAGGAATTCTAAATATGAAGTGCTGAGGACTTACAAAAAACCATCCCATTGAGGAGAACGAGGAACACCCTCTTGTGTTTTCCTCCCAGGTGCCATTAATACAAAATTCATTTGATATATTCTTGTCTTGTCTATTGGATGCGTGGAGTAAATCTTGTTTTTACTACTTTTTAATGTCTTCTAATGCATAGATCTAGATTTTTGCAGCATTTATCTTGATCACCTAACTGCATATCCGAAGATATTAGCAGTCATTTCTGTTGTTAGGGTTGTTTTTTATGCGTAGCTAAAGTGGTATTTTTTCGTACACTTGGAATTAAGATTCATACTAACAACTGGCGACTCCACATGGGTTTACGATTACAACCGCTATCATTTTTCGGATCCTTGCATATCCAGCTGCTTCAAACCCTAGGATTTCTCTTCAGCCCCTTGTTTTTTCTTTTCTTGATGTTGTTTTTAACCTATAAAACCCTAAAAAAATAAAAAATATGACTTCTGTGTGTTTTCGAACCTATTGCGCAAGTGACAGACATTAGCCGCAGCTGAGACGGCAACTTTTTTTGAAATCTACCGCCGAGAGTGCCAAAAGTCTAGGTCACACTTTTCAGCCCAAAACCTATGACCTATGCCTCTAGGGCACACTTTATAGCCCAAAAAGTGTGACCTCTGCTAAAACCAGGTCAGAAACTGCGACCTGGACCTTTTGCAGGGATTTTTTTTAAAGTTTTCTAGGTTTGTCTGAGCCTTTGTTCAGGGTTGTCTAACCTCCGTCTCTACCCATTTTGGACCTGTACTTGTTTTTTTTCACTCAAATAAGTGGGAACCTAGCCCTCTAGGGCTTCAGTACCCTCCACTCTTTGTGGAAGATTTTTTTCTGTTGCAGGTTGTCTAAAATTTCAGAGTCTTCAGCCATTTTTTCAGATCTTATACCTCACCTTTAGATCCACTTCAGATCGGCTTATTATCCATCCAAATCTCCTCATTTAGCTTTGTTTTGGTTTTCCTTTAGGGTTCACTCTGTTTCCCTCCTAGGGATAGCCTTTCGCCACCTCTTTTTACAGCAATTTTTCCTCTGATCTATTGTTGTTGCTGCACCACTTTCCAATAGATTTTGTCCTTTAGATCCCTGTCTCTTCTGACCTTAGATATATTGGTTGTTTTAGTGTGTTTTGATTTTTTTTTTCACTCACCTATAGACTAGTTGTTGAGAGGCCTGCCTCCTTGGGTTTAGATTATTTCATTATTAGTTTTTTATTTTCTATTTTGCAGGCTTATATACTATCATTTGCAAGGTATTTACAGCTATACAACACACTTTTTCTTTTCTCTACAAATGTCTGGGTTTAAAAACTAAAATTTACACACTTCACACACACACCTTAAGCGAAAAAGGGCTTGGTTAACACCACCAAGAAAAGACTCTAAAACATTGAAATCAATTGATCCTGCACCTCTCTGCCCTTGTTTCGACATTGTAATCAGTTGATCCTGCACCTCCTTTCCCTTGTCAGTATTTTTTTCCTTTGTGTCGTGTTTGTGTCGTCACCATTATGCCACCAAAGCATTTATCCCAGAGATTTCTTGGCCTAATGGTAGGATTCCAGTTATTCCTCTACCGAGTCCGCACATCAACTGTTCTTCTGTTCCTTTGAGTTCTCCTTCTTGTTCCGCCTTTGGTTATCCCCCTGACACCTTCACTATGTCTGGTGCAGGACCTCATGCTGGTGGTAACCTCGGCCCTCCTACCGGGAATAACACTAGTGGGACCGCAACGAACACTACTCCGGCTGTACCCTTGCTCCCCTTCATGGCAGGCCTTAGCCTCCCTGACTTTGACCAGTTGATAAACGACCCTATACACCACGATGCTAGTTGGCTTGCTATGCCAAAACATCTCCCTTATGACATTCCAATGTTTGAAGGCCTTGCTGCAGAAGATCCTACAAATCATGTTTGATCTTTCCACATGTGTTGTTTGTCCAATTCCATTACCGATGACTCTGTTCATCTTCAGTTGTTCCAACGAATTCTTATAGGTGAAGCTTCTAAGTGGTATGTTGATCAGACCCCTTCCTCTCATACCAACTTTGCGACTATTGCCTGGGATTTCTTGTCTTACTTCCAGCTTTCCCTTCGTTACAACATTGGTACCAAACTCTTGACTTCTTTCCGTCAATCGTCTGCAACCCGCCTTTCCGATCATGTCTAGGAATGGGGGAGAAGAAAGAGCCTATGTCGAGCTCCTACATTTGAAGACCATGTCTACATGGACTGGTTCCTTAGATCCCTTTTTCCACCTATTGAAAAATATGTCGCATCGCACTTTCCTCAAACCAAAGAAGCCGCTCTCCAAATAGCGTTAAAATATGACCTGATCTATGCTCAGTCGGGCTATGTTTATACCGTTCTACCTGATCTCCCCAGACTCGGTGGTGTCAACGCACTAGGGGAATCTCATGGCACCGACGGTATCGTTGGAGCGCTCTCTAATCCGTACACTCAACCTCCCATGGGCTATGGTTTTCCTCAGGGGGGGCCAGCACCTCCTACACTTTTCCCCCTCCCGACAGCATGTATCCAGGATACGACATGCCTCCTATTTTTTCCCAACCTCCTGTTTACCACATTGTTACCCAAACTCCTTATTACCCATATCCTCATCCTGGTGCTCCAGCTCCTCCAGCATTATCACCTCCTCCTCCCTTGCCTTCTCAAACCTCGCAATAGCAACCACCACCCCCTCAAGGGCAAGTGTATGCACAGCAGGGCACGACTAATCCTCCTCCCTCAAAAAAGAGGAGGAAATGCACTAAAGGTCAAGCTGCCCCTGGTAATTTTGGACCTAACCAAAGTAATGCTCCTAACACTATGAACCAGCAACTGGGCACTTAGCCCAAGCAAGACAGACCTATTCACATGAATAAGCCATGTTCTTGTTGTGGTGTTTATGGTCATTACACACATGATTGACCTATTTTGCCACAGATGCGACAGCTATGGGAGTCTCAAGAAACTTTGAGAGGACAGCAAGCCATTCCTTATGTTCCTCCCAGTCCTGCACCTATCCAACCAGCTGTTCTTACTGATCCTTTCCCTCAGCAACGATTTGTGGCTACCCAACCACCTAAAGGTCAGGTGGCCACTCAACCTCTCCCATCTGGTTCTCCCGATTACTATATTTTCATGATGTCCTCTGATCAGCCTTCTGAACCTCCTTCTCCTGGCCCTTTACCTTCAGATGGTACTCATGACCCCCTTGATCCTCCAACTGCTACCCCTAAACCTTATCTTGCTTTGACCCCAGTTCAACCGATCTCTCTGATTCCTCCCGCTGTAGCAGTGCCTCAGTCGCCTCAACTGGAACCTTTTCCCATTGCAACTGTTTCAGGTAAGAAGGGAAAAGCTCACAAGGGGACACCAAAGGGCAAGTACCCCCTTTCCTTGTTCACGCATTCTGCTCTGGATCTTCCTACTCCCACTGGCATCCCTCCTCCCGATGTCAACATGACAGAGCCTTCGGCCACCTTTTTATACCTATCATCATCCATAAGACCCCTAGTGGAAGCCACCATGGAGACTTCCCCTGATGATCCACTTGGCCTACCCCCAACGATCACCCTAGGCTCAGCATAAGTAGATCCTTTATCTGCTTATTCTTCGGTCATCCCCCATGACGTTGCACATGTGCGCCTTTCTTTACATGATGATGAGTCAGGTAGCTCTACAATGTCAAGTGGTCTCCCTTTCTCTAGTCAACCCATATTTCACTCCGATGAAGACATTATGGAAGCACTAACCGATCTCGACTTTCCGTGGAATGATATGCACCACCGTGCATACTTCCTCCCGCAGCAATCCCATGACCAATATGTTGTGGAAAATAAAGACTTCATTCCTAATGAAGTCATTTGGTTTAGAAATCCCATCCTTGCAGCTGATGCTTTCGAAGAAGGAAATATGGCCAATATCTGTCCTACCATTAAAATTGACATTTTTGACAAACCAGGGGTTGAAGAAAATATCACCTTGGGTTCCCATTGCACCACGGAAGAGGCTGAAGCTTACACCAAGCTATTCAAATAATTCCACAATATTTTTGCCTGGTCCTATTCAGAGATGCCCGGACTTAATCCTGCCATTGTCGAACACCATATCGATACATGGCCTGATGTCAATCATGTCCCTCCGCGTCTGTATTGACTTTTGCAATCTGAACAAAGCTTGTCCCAAAGACAACTTCCCCACACCATTCATTGACCAAATCATTGATGAGTGTGTGGGGCACGAGGTTCTATCTTTTATGGATGGTTTCTCTAGATACAACCAAATTTTTATTTGTCGTGTTGGTCAACTCAATATCATGTTCATTAGTCCATGGGGAACCTTTTCCTATCGAGTCATGCCATTTGGCCTTAAAAACGTAGGAGCCACTTTTCAGTGGGTTATGTCTTACTATTTCCATGACCTGGCTCACATTATCCTTGCTTATTTAGACGACCCTACCGCATGTTCTAAAAATTGGGCGCAACACCTTCACGATCTACGGATCGTCTTTCTCTAATGTCGCAAGTATAATATCCACCTTAACCCACTGAAGTGTGTCTTTTGTGTGCCCGATGGCGATATTTTAGGCTTCATTGAGTCTAAAGATGGTATCACTCTTGAACCATTAAAATTTCAAGCCATCATTGAGCTTCTTATCCCCTGCACTTTACGCTAGTTACAAAGCCTCCAAGGCAAAGCTAATTCCCTTTACCGGTTGATACCTAACTATGCCACCACTGCACATGGGTTCCTTAGACTTCTCTGCTCCAATATCCCTTTTGTATGGGATGCCTATGCTAAAAATTATATTGATGCCATGAAGCATGCTCTCACATCCACTCCCTTGATTCATCCCCTTGACTTTGATAGGGATTTCATCTTGTATATCTCCGCTTCCACCCACTCATTCGTTGGAATCCTTATTCAGGAAGATGACAACGAAATTGAGCATGTTATCTATTATTTCAGTAAGAACTTGGTAGGACCTCCTATATCATATTCACATGAAGAGAAATTAGCATTGGTTGTCATGTTCTCGTTCAAAAAACTTCATCATTACATCCTCATGTGTTCCACCAAGGTCATGACTAATTCAAACCCCATGGCCTTCCTATTGAGTCGCCGAATCATTAGTGGGAAGTACGCCCGTTGGATCATGATCCTCCAGGAATTCGATCTCGAATTTGTCACACCAAAAAGTAAGAAAGGTTTAGCCCTTACTGAACTCATTTCCGAACTACCTACGGGTACATAGGATCCTCCAATTAATGATAATTTCCCCAATGAACACTTATTTTCCATTACCACTGATGACCCCTGGTATGGGGACATCCTCACTTATTTGCGAACTCAAAAGTTCGCCCTCTGTCTTGACGATGATGCTTGATGATGTATCCGACACCAGGCCCCCCGCTACCTTCTTATCATTGACGACCTTTATCTTCGCAGTGTAGATTATGTCCTTCGTCATTGTCTCACACACACTGAAGTAGAACAAGTCCTCAATGCCTATCATAGCGGTGCTTGTGGTGGCCACCTCTTCGGTCTAAAAACTGCCCAGAAAATTATGCGCACTGGGTACTTTTGGCCTTCTCTCTTTGGTGATTGCATTGAGGCAGTCAAGCACTGTCCCAATTGCCAACATTTTCCCCCCAAGGCATGAACCCCTCCAGCTCCCCTCCATCCTATCATCTCTACTAGCTGCCCCTTCTGTAAATGGGCCATATAATTTATGGAGTTTCGACCATCATCAGCTGGTAACCATAAGTATATCATCATCGCAGTTGACTATTTCACTAAATGGTTTGAGGCCATGCCAACGTTTAACATTACAGCAGCTACTGCAGCCCTCTTTTTCTTTAACCATGTGATCACTCGATTCGAAGTTCTGAAAAAATTGGTCTCTGACCATGGCCGAAATTTTGAAGATGAGATATGGCATGAGCTATCCTCATTGTTGGGCTTTGAGCACCAATACTCCTCCTCTTATTACCCCCAAGGTAATGGCCAAGTTGAAGCAGTCAATAAAATTCTGAAAACCATACTTCAACGGACGGTGGATAAGCAAAAAACCAACTGGCACCTTATGCTCTTCCCTGCTTTGTGGGCCTATAGAACTTCTGTTAAAACCACCACCAGGTTCACTCATTTCCACCTTGTCTTTGGAGAGGAGGTAGTCTTACCGATCGAGTGTGAAATCCCTTCCCTTCATCTAGCCGTCGAGCTTCTCCCTGACACCCAACCTTTAGAACAGAGACTTATCATGCTTTAACATGCTTCCGAAGACCGCCGTGTTGTATTGCAAACCATTGAGGCGGCTGATAAATGCACCAAAGCTCAATATGACCGAAACGTCCAACCTCGTACTTTTCACGAAGGTGATCTTGTTCTAGTATATGACCAGGCCCATGATGTCCTTGGTCATGGGAAGTTTGACTCATTATGGCTAGGACCTTATATTATCAATAAGGATTTAGGTAATGGAGCATATCTATTAGAGGACTTCGAAGGCCATCCCCTTCCCAATCCTTGCAATGCATCTATCTGAAGAAATATTACCCTTAACATTTCCTTCCAGAAATGCATGTTTTATTTTCTTTAGGTAGCTAGCCCATGCTTTTTAGTGATTTGATACTTCACCAGGACACATTTTTTCCAAGAAGCGTCAATTCACCCTCCTCTCAAAATCGAATTTCTTCACTTGCAACACTTGTACCGGGGGCACCACTTTGCCTCCATACCTTTCCACGCTCGGGTCGACTTTCATGATGAGTTACCATCTTGTACTCATGTTTTTATAGTCCCCATTGGACCTTTTCTATGTGGCAGCACCATCAAGTCACCCTTGTTTAGAGCATCTGAGCTGATTCATCATTGCATTTATGAAGTACCATCCCAGGTTCCTTTACATCCTGCTATAGTCCTCCATCATTCATTGCTTGGTCCCTCTCTCGTGTTGCACACTATGGCCTTCATTCCTACTGTCCCCTATCCCTCATGATGTTGTTTTAGTCACTGCCAGGTCATCCATGCCCTTTATGCTCTAATGAGGGAATTCGTCTGTTCGCTAGTCAATCCCCCCCCCCCCATTTCATCGTCATCATTGGTGTCAGTCTGTCAATCACTCTACTTTTTTCTCTCATGCCTTAGTTGAGGATCCCTTATTTCCTCACCTATGGTGGACCTCCTTCTGTCGACATCAACTCATTGGTTCCAGAAGACAGGTCTAGAGGGCGGTGTACCTTGCTTCCAACATCCACTCTTGTTCGGTGCCCCGGATCAGGCAAATGGACTCCTTATTTCCCCTTGAATTTATTGGTTCTTAGCTCTAGCTCCCTTCAACATGATCAAGATCCGTATACTTGATGGTTCAGTGATGCAGCAGTTGATGTCGATGATTCCCAGGTGTGTGTGAGATGTTTTAACCCTCATGAGGGGGTGGCCCTACAGGTAGCCCACATACGTAGATGACTTATTCACTTTAGCCTTCGATGCAGCTCCATATATTTGATGATACTGACCTCAGTCGCTTGCAGCACCTTCTTGATTGCATATATCAGTCATATTTTCAGAGCCCTTTCCTGTTTACAGGGGCATTTGGGTTGTATTCATATCTCATGTACTCATATATTATTGTACAAAGTCCTGGCTGTTGTCCCAGGCACAATATGTATGTGGAATTCATTGTCATGTTATTCATCTAGCTCATGTTTATGCCAGCATATGCTTTATTATTTTGTCCCGTGCTTTTCCAGACACCTTATTATTTGTACTATTTCCTTGGTGGGCATAGGTATGCCTCCCCCACCGCCTATAGCAGGTACTCACTCATCAAAGAGACTTGTCGCACCTATAGGTCTTGCCTCCTCAAGGTCTAGTTCTTTTAGCACTTTGGTCTACCTTATACTCCTCTCTCTTTGATTTCCCCTTCGATGTCTAGTGATTGAGTTCTTACAACGTACTTCGGTCATACGATTATCACCTAACACTTGCATGCTGGGGGGCAATCTGTTACACCATTTTTTGGTCATCTAACCCATTGGTATTATATGGACCCAAGTACACCATGTAAGACCAATTTTACCCCAAGTATAATTGCACTCACTATGAAAATAACTTAGTAAAACCACCTTTATTAAGTTGTTTATGGTCTAACAAGGAAACCCCATGGGGAAACATTAAATAAATCCATATTTGTTTGATTTTCCTCAAGGAATAATTAGTTAAACAACATTTTAATTAATATTCCTGGTTATATTTAACCCCAAACAAGGAAATTAATTATATAAATCATTATTTATCTTATTATTTTCTAAGAATAATTATTTAAACATTACTTAAATAATATTCTTTGTTAAATATGACTAGATCTCCCTTAAATAATTAAATAAATCATTAATTATTTGATTATTACTTAACCACATCCTTAAAATGATAAATAAATCATTTATTTATTTATTATTACTTAATCACATCCTTAAAATGATAAATAAATAATTTATTTATTTATTATTTACAAATAAGGGGATTTGACTCAAGTCAAATTCCTTTTCCCTCCAACAAATATAATAAAATATTCCATAAAAGATGGATCTTGATTTGGTTAATAATATTTTAATTATGCACCAATATCTAGACTAACTCAATATTTTGTTATTAATAGAAGGGTTTTCCCATTCATTTGTCACCTTTTGTTGCCTAAATATCACTCTGGATCTCAACACTTGGTCTGGCTATTGATCCACCATCATAGCCATACTATCTATTTTTTCCTTGGTTTTCTACACCATCAAGAGAGAGGAATTCTAAATCTAAAGTGTTGAGGACTTACAAGAACCCATCCCACTGAGGAGAACCGGGAACACCCTCTTGCATTTTCCTCCCAGGTGCCATTAATACAAAATTCATTTGATATATTCTTGTCTTCTCTATTAGATGCATGGAGTAAATCTTGTTTTTACTAATATTGAATGTCTTCTAATGCATAGATCTAGATTTTTGCAGCATTTATCTTGTTCACCTAACTGTAGATCTGAAGATATTAGCAGTTATTTATGTTGTTAGGGCTGTTTGTTATGTGCAGCTAAAGTGGTCTTTTTTCGTACACTTGGAATTAAGATTCATACTAACACAAACTAACTAGATGTTCATAAGAAAAACTAGTGAAATGACATGAAAGTAAATAATGATTACACAAGAGAGCCCAAGGCACATGGATTGGGCCCTAACCCACAAGCCTAGCTCTCTGAAACTAGATCAGTAAGACAAAATATGAATACTCATTTCATTTCAAAATATTGTCTCATTAAATCAATATAAAAGCCTTGAGAAATTGATTATGAGATCAAAGAGCCTAACGGCTTTATCCAAAGTTCGAATCCTTATGAGCTCCTGCTCAACTCTATTTAACCTAAAGGGTAGCTACCAACAACTCCCTAGAAATTAGGAAATGACTCCACTTAACTCCAAGTGAAGTATTGCTTGAGTGCACTTGATCCTGGGTTTTCTTGTCTGCCTTTGATTTTGAACTATTGGAGGGAATATCGAGATCCCTTGGCCACCTTTGGGAGTTATCGAGGGTGGAAAACCCCCTAGAATCTCTCCTTGTTGTCTATTCCTAGTATTTATGACAAAATATCCACAAAAATGCCATATCTTCATGATTTTCATGCATTTAAATTATGTTAGGTACTCGAAGTATGTTAACCCTCAATCACCACTTACAATAGCATCATAAGACCATAATATAATTAAAATTCAAGAAAAAGAGACTTAATAAGGAAAAAAGGTGACCATTAACCCCTCCAAATGTACCTAATGATGAAGTTCATCATCACCCCTCTACTATATGTTTGCTCATCCTCTTAGCAACTAATTCTCCTTATGAATTTCCTTTCGGGATTTGATGGACCCTCTGAATTCCCAAGGAAGAACTGTGGGAGTCCCTTTAGGAGGCTAAAACCCATCATTATTTTATGCTTCCTCCCATTCTCTGTTCTACTCATCTTGGTCCTTCCCATAACTCAACCCCAACAGCAAGGGTGGACTGAGATTCAAGCCAAGCCACTAAATATTTTTGGCTTGCATGGCCCTCTTGTACAATGGCTCTCTCTCCAAGGCACCCCTCAATATTTCTGGTGTGTGGTACTCCATGTTTCTAATGTTTTTAGGGAGGTTGTTCCATCTTCTTTGGATAGCCATTATGCACTCATCTCCCTATTAGTATGAATCCTTTGTCGAAGTGTACGAAAAAATACCACTTTAGCTACGCATAAATAATAGCCCTAACATCAAATATGGCTGCATATATCTTTAGATATGCAGTTAGTTGATCAAGACAAGAGCTGCAAAAACCAGATCTATGCATAGAAAGACATTAAGCAGTAAAAATAAGGGTTTGCTCCATATATCCAATAGACAAGACAAGAACAATTTTTGAAAGAATTTTTTGTATTAAGGGCACTTGGGAGGAAAACAAGAAGATGTTTCCAATTCTTCTCAATGGGATGGGTTCTTGGAAGTCCTCAGCACTTCAGATCTAGCATTTCTCTCTCCTATTGGTGTAGAAAACCCAGACAAAGATAGAACTCAAAGGGAGCTCACACAACAAATAATGCAAAAAATGACATTGATAATGGCTCAAAGTCAGACAAAGAGTTTAGATCCAGAGTGATCTAATAGGCAACAAAAGGTGAAGAATGGTAGGGAAAACCCTCCTATTTATAACAAAATATTGGGTCATTCTAGATCTTGGTGCACGATTAAAATAATGTTAACCAAATCTAGATCCACCTTTTATGGAATATTTTATTATATTTGTTGGAGGGAAAAAGTATTTGACTTGGGTAAAATCCCTTTATTTGTCAATAAAAAATAAATAAATGATTTATTTATCTTTTTAAGGAAGTGGTTGAAGGATAATCAAATAAATAATGATTTATTTAATTATTTGTGGATGATTTGGTCATATTTAACAAGGAATAATATCTAAATAAGATTTAAATAATTATTCCTAGAAAATGATAAGATAAATAAAGGTTTATCTAATTAATTTCTTTGTTTTGGGTTAAACATGACTAGGAATAATAATTAAATTATGGTTTAATTAATTATTCCATGAGGGAAATCAAACAAATATAGGTTTGTTTAATATTTCCTTTTGGGGTTTCCTGTTTAGACCATAAAAAACCTAATAAATGTGGTTTATTAAGTTATTTTACATAGTGAGAGCAATTTTACTTAGGGTAAAATTGGTCTTACATGGTGTACTTGGGTCCATCTAATGATAGTAGGTTAGATGACCAAAAAATGGTGTAACAGATTGCCCCCCAGCGTGCGAGTGTTAGGAGCAAATCGTATGACTGAAGTACGTTGTAAGAACTCAATCACCAGACATCAAAAGGGAAGTCAGAGAGAGAAATGTAAGGGAGACTAATGTGCGGAAGAACTAGACCCTGAGGAGATGAGACTTGCAGGTGCAACAAGTCCCTTTTTATGAGAGGGTACCTGTGCTAAAGGCAGCGGGGGAGGCATACCTATGCCCGCTGAGACAAAGTACAAAAGAATAGTGTGTCCAGTAAACAAGGGACCGAACCATAAAGTACATCTGGCATAAACATGAGCCAGATAAAAATACAATGAGGGATCCCACATACATCTTTGTGCACGGGATAACGGCCGGGGACTTATACAATAATATCTGAGTACATGAGATACAAATACAACCTAAATGCCCCCTATAAGCGGGGAAGGGCTCACAAAATCTGACTGATACATGCAAATCAAAGAGGCGCTGCAAGCGGCTAAGGCCGACATCATCAAATATATGGAGCTGCATCGAGGGCTGCAATGAAGAGGTCATCCGGGCATGTGGGGGGCTACCTGCAGAGCCACCCCCTCATGAGGGCTGAGACATCTCACACACACCCGAGAATCAGCAAGAGCTGCTGCTGCATCACTGAACCATCAAGTATACTGATCTCGATCATGCTGAAAGGAGCTGGAGTGGAGAAACAATCACGTCAAAGGGAAATGAGAGATCTTGTTGCCTGATCCGAGGCACCGAACAAGAGTGGAAGCTGGAACCAAGGTACACCGCCCTCTAGACCTGTCTTCTGGAATGAAGGAGCTAATGTCGACAAAAGGAGGTCCGCCATAGGTGAGGCAATGGGAGGTCCTCAACTAAGGCACGAGAGAAAATAGTAGAGCGACGGACAGACTAATACGAATGATGATGGTGGAATGGAGGGGACTGAGTAGCGAATGGACGACTTCCCTTGCTAGAGCATAAAGGGCATGAATGACATGGCAGCGACTGACACAATATCATCAGGGATAAGGGACAGTGGGACTGAAGGCCATAATGTGTGACACAAGAGAGAAACCAAGCAATGAGGGGTGGAGGACTATAGCGGGGTACAAAGGGACTCGGGATAGACTCCATGAATGCGATGATGACTCCACTTGGATGCTCTAAACAAGGGCTACTCGATGGTGTTGCCACACAGTAAAGGTCCAATGGGGGACCATGAAAACATGAGTACAAGATGGTAACTCACGATGAAAATCAACACGAACAAAGACAAGTAAGGAGGCAAAGTGGTGCCCCAAGTACAAGTGTTGTAAGTGAATAAATGCAATTTTAAGGAGAGGTGAAGTGACCCATCTTGGAAAAAATGTGTCTTGGTGAAGTATCAAATCACAAAAAACTAACAGATACACATTTGAGGGCTCGGTGAGAGCTTTCCAACGGTGTAGACAGTTCGTCAAATGGAGCTACGGTATGGTCGCAGCAGGCGAAAGAAGAAACAAGGGTTCTCTTTTAATAAGGCAGTTTTCCCTCCAAATCCACTCATTTGCTAGTGTTGCTGTGGTGAATGTAGAGAGGAGAGGAGGCCCTAATTCTTGCGGTGAGCGTAGCAGACAAACCGACCGTTGGAATCGAGATCCGTCAGTAGTAGGTAAGAGGCCTAACCTTACTCTTTCGTTTTGATGGATTGAAAGTTTAGATTAGGGCCCAGAATCTCAGGAACAACCCCATTTGCATATTTTCGGCTGGGTCGCACCTTTTGGGCCAAAATTTGCAACCTGGGATGCAGGTTTTGAGCCAAAAGGTGCGACCTGTCCTAGGATTTGGCAAAAAAGTGCAACCTGGAAGATGAGGGGGTTTTAGTGCTGTTTGATGGCTGAGAGTTGGGTTTTTTGTGTTTGGTTACAGTATTCCTTATCTGTAGGCTGACAAATATGATGTTTTTGTGTAGATATGGCAGATATACAGGTGAACTGGAGAGAGAGAGACTTGGGTACATAACGGGTAGAGATCCAGGCAGATCAGGGTGTCCGTCGTGTGTTGGCCAGGTTTGGGGTTCTGAAGTTTTTGGAGAACCCTTTGATGAGAGATGGAGAGCCCTTTTTGGCCTAGATTATCAGTTATTGGGATCCAGAGCATGAGGTCTTTGTAGTGCAGGGGCACAGGATCGAACTGACAGTCCAGGATGTGTATTTCCTGACAGGTCTCCCGCCACTTGGGATGGTGGGAAATACGCAGCCATTGTTACCACGGGGGGCGGAACATCATGGAGTTTGTGGAGCGGAATTGTCGATCGGGTCTCCGATTCAAAGGGACGCGGATACCGATCGGGGACGTAGAGAGACTAGAGACCCGGGCAGTGGTCGCAGCGGTGCTGCGGATCCTGGGCAGCCAGGCGTTCCATCACATCACTGGGGGTCAGATGATGATCGTAGAGAGCGTGTTGAGTGGGACCTACTATGGGTGGGCCCAAATGATGTTGGTGTCGTTAAAATAATAGTTGTCACTGTGCAAGCGGCAAGTGAACCACGATTGCTCGTATGGGACTTTATTGGGTTCCTTCTTTTTTGAGAATATCCCGACCTTACGACCTCATATACAACTCCTAGATGGGGGCCCGAGAGACCCCAGGATGCGCTGGTGGGGGCAGCTACTGTGCAGAGGAGAAGGAGGGGCGGTCGGATGATTGTTTCGACCTGAGTTTTTTTCCCATTAGGATCAGATGCCGTTATACATAGACGACTATCCCTATAGTGGGATGAGCTATTGTGGGGATCCGAACCTACCACTTCCGCCTGGTTGAGTATGGGGACCTGATGGTAAGTGATAAGTAACTATTATTTTTTGGGCATGTTACAGTTAGTGAATAGTAGATAGGGTACTGATTCCTATACATTTGGTATGCAGATATAGCTCTGGTAAAACCAGCCGGATATATGGGACGACCGGCAGCATCTGGAGTTGCAGGTCCGAGTGGGTCGAGAGCAGCGCGTAATGAGGATGCGGATGCCCTTCTGGAGGACATCCGCCATAGATGCAAGAGGTTACTGACCAGAGTTTCAGAGCGCGGTTAGCAAGACTTAGACGACCAGTACATAGAGCCATGCATTGGTCTACCCTCGAAATGGCAAGGTGTCATGCGGCGCATGGCGATGGCCGGTCAGGGGATACGTGATCTACAGGCTGCAGGAGTAGAGCCATTGGCTCGGGATCTGCCAGATAGTGATTAGGTGTGGGGCATGTGGTGCCCCCTAGTGTGTATGTAGGGGCAGGTGGTGCCCCCAGTTTTTTAGTTTTTTGTAACATGCTATGGGCATGTCATATGTATCAGAGTAGATGGACTCTAAACACATGTTTTATGGCACATATTATGGATATGCATCTTTGTTAATGATTATGAATGTTATTGTCTTGTATGAAATGCGTGTGATAAATTCCAATCTAGAACATGGTTTGCAATACTATCCACATAGTGATTCTGGTCTCGAGGTACATGGTTGAACGTTATGGTTTCAAATTCACGTATCAAGAGTTTTACTCGTAAATATCGTCTAAACAGCACAGGATTACGCACACGATAGACACCATTTAGTTGCATGACAAGAAGTAGGGAATCTAAACGAACATGCAGATGGAGGATGCGATGAAATAGGGCATCGGCTAAGAGACCATGCACTGCATCATATTCGGCCTGATTGTTGGTGGCAGTACCAATTCAAACCCCATTTGAGAGCACAAGGGCATGCAAGGGGGTGAAAATGGCCCAACCTACTGAGGCTAGATTCCGGGAGTAACGACTTGCACCATCGGCGTAACCGATATAGGGTGGGGACGGGAGGTCCTGCGGAATAGTGTTACAAGACAACAAATGGTGGGAGAAGGGACAATGACGGCAACGTGAGTGTACAGAAGACATCGAGCGGCAACTGCGGGAGGGAGTGAGATGAGCAGGATGGCTATGAATCATATACAAACTAGAGGGTGGTATATGAGGGCTGTAGGAGGTATGGTGGGGACTCGGGATGCGGAGGTCAACAGAGATACGGGTGGAGTTATCTCGTGTATGGGCAGAAAAGAGGGGGTCAAGGGTGGAAGGGACGTCACATGACGCGGCAAAGTTACCTAAATCATCCGTGGGGGAAGAAATTCTCGCATACGAATCATCACGGGGAATGACGGAAGAACAGGGAAACAAAGGGTTAAAAGATGGGGAGCCCAGGGTGGTCGCTGAAGGGGGGTCAAGCGAAACAATAGGGGAGGATTCAAGGGGAATGTGCTCCAAGGGTCTCACAGAGGATGATAGGTAAAGAATGGTCGTAGTAGACTCCGTCATCTGAACATCAGGGGGGGAATGTCGATGGGAGCGGGGGGATCCTCAAGCTGGCCCAAAGCATACTGCGCGAGTATGGGAGAGGCGGATTGATTTTGTTCAACCTCATACTCTCAGACTACTTCTAAAGAGGTGCGGTAATGTGTTAGGTGAGGAAAATGGTGGGAGTAATGGCCATGGACACCGCACAAAGCACAGGGTTTGCTAGTGCGAATATTTTTTGGGTTCTTGGTTACGGACGAGGACGGAAGAGAAGGGTCGGAGACCGTAGACTCAGGGAACGCGAATTTAACCATGGTTTGAATGCGGGGAAACTCAGGACAAGTATGGGTGGCGTGACCGACGACATCACACAAGGCACAAGGCTTTGCGGGCGGAGGAGGAGCAGGGTCAGTCGGGGTGGCCTTGTCTTTGGATGCCCCCTTGCGAGCTTTGCCTTTCTTTCCTGGAGCTGTCACCACAGGGGTAGGGTCCTGGGGAGGTGCAGGGGGCATGGTATCAACAGAGGAAGCGAGGGGGACCGGTTGAACTGGTGTCAAAGCAAGATAGGGTTTGGGGTGACCAGGAGGGGTAGCGGCTGGAGGGTCAAGGTACCAAATGGGTATACCCAGGGTCAGGTTAGGGAGAGAGAGGGTGGCCATGACGGGGACCGAATAGACTCTGGGAGGGGAAGCCAGGAACGGTATCTAACCAACGGGATAATGACCAGGAGGGATGGCTCCGATATGGTTAAGGCCTGGGGGAACCGATCTAGGGGGATAAAGGGGTTCAGGGATACCAGCTGTAGGAGAAGGGCCAGAAGGAGGAGGTCCGGCTGGCGGAGATGAAGGGCTAGGAGCGGGTTGCGGTGGGTGAGGTTGAGTCTGAGGTTGCTAACTAGCCGAAGCGGGTCGCTTAAGGGCAGCTTGAGACGATTGCATCATGCAAACATTCGACAAGCTGGGATCAGAGATATGAGGGGGGGGGAGACCAGGAAAAGTTCCAAGCAGGGAGGAATCTTTGTAGACGCCGAGGGAGACACTAGTCAAGGAATCGATGGTTTTCTTATTGGCTACAGAAGAGATGGTCATCTCCGGGGAGGTCTGAGATGGAGGCTCATGGTAAGTCAACTGGTTAATGGTGACTATCTTTCCATTGTGAGGAAAAGACATCTTGCGAAAAACTGTGGATGGGACAACAGACATGGCATAGGTGTAGCTTTGCCCCAATAGAATGTTGTAATCTAGAGGGGCGTCGATGACTTCGACATCAACGCAAACGGTCTTACCGGCAAGGGTGATGGGAAAATTGCAAAAAAGGCCAATGGGCTGGGAGGCGTGGCCATCCCACACTCAAAGGGATATCGTGGAAGGGGCCAACTCCAGAGATATGAGTTGCTTCCAAACCGAAGCAGACATCACACAGGTGGATGCCCCCTCATCAATTATACACCGAGAAACGTTGGCATTCCAGATTTTGACTGGGATTTGGAAGGCGACGGAAGCAGGAAGAGGAGGATGTTCTGATTGATGGGCGTTGAAAATAATCATTTGGTCATCAGCAGGATCTACAGCGCCCACGGCAGATAGCAGAACCTTCTTTTGGGAAGCGCACGATTGGAGGAGTTCCAATGTGGAAATGGCAGCAGGAGATTGCGCCAAATCATCTACTATGCTATACGAATGAGCAGCTCGACCAGAAGCAGCATTTCGACGTAATGGTCCCTTAGGAATATTGGTATGAACCTCAACTTTGGGTTGAGGGATATGTAAGGGGCCATTGGATGTCAAAAGAGGCTCTGTAGAACCTGAAGAAGGGGACTCGGGGGCAGACTGAGCGAGAGGCTTGGGGTACTGGCGAGACCGAGTTTGAAGGTGAAGGTCGACGGTTGGGGATGGATCAGAGTTCATCATGAGGATCTGGTAATCGGAGGAACCAGAAGGGGAAGGTTGAGTGGCGACCTGTCCGTCAGGTGGTTGGGCAGCCACGAATCCTTGCTGAGGGAAAGGATCAGTAAACACAGTTGGTTGAGTAGTGGCCACATTAGGGGGAGCATGAGGGGAGGCATGTTGTCCTCGCAATGTGGCTTGAGACTCCCACATCTGCCGCATCTGTGGTAAGAGGGGAAAATCGTGGGTGTAATGACCATAAACACTGCAACACGAACAAGGCTTATTTGTGCGAAGAGGCCTGTCCGGCTTGGGCTGAGTGCCCTGTTGCTGGTTAGCAGTGTTAGGGTCAATACCTTGAGGATTGGGTCCACGAGTACCAGGGGCAGATTGGTTTGGATTGCCTCTCCACCGTCTTTGAGAAGAAGGGGGATTAGTTGCGCCCTGTTGTGCAAATACTTGCCCTGGAGGGGGCTGTAGGTGCTGTTGCGGGGTTGGAGGAGGCAAGGGAGGTGGAAGCGCATATGCTGGAGGAGCTGGCACACCAGGCTGTGGATAAGGGTAATGGTTAGGTTGGGCAACATTGAGGTAAGCAGGAGGTTGGGCAAAAGGATGAGGCATGCCGTATCCTGGATACATGCTACCTGGAGGGGGAAAAGTGCTAGAGGTGCTGGCCCCTCCCTGAGGGAGACCATAGCCCATAGGAGGTTGAGCATACGGATGAGAAAGGGCTCCAACGATACCGTCGGCGGAATGAGATGCCCCTGGGGCGTTAGCGCCACCGGGCCTGGGGAGGTCAGGGAGGACGGTATAAACATAACCAGACTGAGCATAGATCAGGTCATATTTCAAGGCTATTTGGAGGGTGGCTTCTTCGGTTTGAGGGAAATGGGAGGCGACATCTTTGCCAATGGGAGCTAAGAGAGAGCAAAGGAACCAGTCCATATAGACCCGATCTTCGAAGGGGGGAGCTTGACATAAGCTTCGTCTTCGTCGCCATTCCTAGACATGAGTGGAAAGGCGGGTCGAAGAGGTTTTCTTGAAAGAGGTCAAAAGCTCTGTACCGGTATCATATTGGAGAGGGAGCTGGAAGTAAGATAAAAAGGCTTGGGCAATGGTCACAAAGGTGGTATGGGAAGAGGTGGCTTGGTCAACATACCATTTAGAAGCTTCGCCGGTAAGCGTGCGTTGGAACAACCGAAGACGGATGGAATCATCGGTAATGGAATTGGAGGAACACCACATGTGGAAATATCGGACATGGTTGGTTGGATCTTCTCCAGCAAGGCCTTCGAACTTAGGGATGTCGGAGGGGAGCTTGGTTGGCATAGCAGGCCAACCAACATCGTGGCGGATAGGGTCATTGATCAACTGATTGAAATCGGGGAGGCTGAGGCCTGCGATGTACGACAGCAAGGGTGCGGCCGAGGTAGTTCCTATGGCGGTTCCGCTAGTAGTAGTTCTGGCATTAGGGCCAGGATTACCGCTAGTGTTAGGCCCTGGACCAAACATGGTGAAGGTGACAGGGGGAGAACCAAAAGTAAAAGGAGAACCCAATGAATCAGAAGAGGAGTCGGAGTGCGGACTCGGAGGAGGACTGGCTCGACGACGGCGGGATGGAGCAGGTCGACCATCCAGAAATTGAGGGTGAAGGCCAAGAAGTCTCCGGGAGGTGCGCCTTGGGGGCGCAATGGTGACAACACAAACACGGCACGAGGGGAAGAAGAATGATCGACAAAGGCAGGGAGGTGTAGAATCAAGTGATTACAATGTCAAAACAAGGGTAAAAAAGGTGTAGTGTCAATTGATTTTAAAGTCTTTGCCTGGCAGTGTAAACCAGGCTCTTCTTCGCTTAGGGTGAGTGTGTGGCATGCGTTAATTTTAATTTTTAAACCCTTTTCGTTTTGAGAGCAAGAGAAAAAGTGTGCTGCGTAACTGAAAATAATGCTGCAAAAACAGTATATAATGCTGAAATAACATAAAATTAACAGCTACTATTGCATCGATTCAACCCAAAAAGGCGGGTCTCTCAAAACTAATCTAAAAGAGGGAAAAAATCTAGTCAAAACACACTAAAAAGAGGCCAATATATCTAGGGTCGAAAGGGACAGGGATCTAAAGGAGAAAGCTGCTGAAAAGAGGTGCAGATCACAGCCAAGAGGCAGAGGCAAGGTGGCTGGAAAAAAGGAGGAAATCAGCAAAAAGCAGAAAGGACAGGGAGGAGGTCCTAAAGGGAGGTCCAAACAAAACTACAAGAGGTGGTTTGAAAGGAAGAAGAGTTGATTTAAAGGGATCTGAGAATGAGGTATCAGATCTGAAAAAGGGAAGGCTGAAACTCTGAAAAATCAGACACCTGAAACAGCTAAAACTCTTCCACCAAAAGTGGAGGGTAATGAAGCCCTAGGGGGCTAGGTTCCCACTTAGATGAGAAAAACAGATCAGAAACAGGTCCAAACGGGCAGAGACAGAGGCTGGAAAACCCTAACAGAAGCTACAGCAAAACCCAGAAAAATTGCAGAAAAACAACAGAAAAAAGCACAGGTCTCAGGTTCTGACCTGTTTTCCTGTTCAGGTCGCAGAAAAGGGGCTAAAAAGTGTGACCAAGAGTCTAGGTCACAGTTTTTTGGCTGAAAAGTGTGACCTCCAACTCCGGTTGTCCCGGCGGCAGATTTTCGGAAAATTTGTCGTCTCAGTTGCGGCTGATGTCTGTCACCTACGCAATAGGGCTAGAAACATGCGGAAGTTAGAAATTTTAATGTTTTAGGGTTTCATAGGTGAAAAAAAACATGAAAATAGGAAAAAAAAAAATCTGAAAAGAAACCCTAGGGCCTGAAGTAGCTGGATATGCAGGAATATGAAAAATGACAGCGGTCGTAATTGAAAACTCGTGTGGAGTCGCCAATTGCTAGTATGAATCCTTTGTCGAAGTGTACGAAAAAATACCACTTTAGCTACGCATAACTAATAGCCCTAACATCAAATATGGCTGCCAATATCTTCATATTTGCAGTTAGTTGATCAAGACAAGAGCTGCAAAAAACCAGATCTATGCATAGAAAGACATTAAGCAGTAAAAAGAAGGGTTTGCTCCATATATCCAATAGACAAGACAAGAACAATTTTTAAAAGAATTTTTTGTATTAAGGGCACCTGGGAGGAAAACAAGAAGATGTTTCCAATTCTCCTCAATGGGATGGGTTCTTGGAAGTCCTCAGCACTTCGGATCTAGCATTTCTCTCTCCTGTTGGTGTAGAAAACCCAGACAAAGATAGAACTCAAAGGGAGCTCACACAACAAATAATGGAAAAAATGACAATGATAATGGCTCAAAGTCAGACCAAGAGTTTAGATCCAGAGTGATCTAATAGGCAACAAAAGGTGAACAATGGTAGGAAAAACCCTCCTATTTATAACAAAATATTGGGTCATTCTAGATCTTGGTGCACGATTAAAATAATGTTAACCAAATCTAGATCCACCTTTTATGGAATATTTTATTGTATTTGTTGGAGGGAAAAAGTATTTGACTTGGGTCAAATCCCTTTATTTGTCAATAATAAATAAATAAATGATTTATTTATCTTTTTAAGGAAGTGGTTGAACGATAATCAAATAAATAATGATTTATTTAATTATTTGTGGGTGATTTGGTCATATTTAACAAGGAATATTATCTAAATAAGATTTAAATAATTATTCCTGGAAAATAATAAGATAAATAAAGGTTTATCTAATTAATTTCTTTGTTTTGGGTTAAACATGATTAGGAATAATAATTAAATTATGGTTTAATTAATTATTCCATGAGAAAAATCAAACAAATATAGGTTTGTTTAATATTTCCTTTTGGGGTTTCCTGTTTAGACCATAAACAACCTAATAAATGTGGTTTATTAAGTTATTTTACATAGTGAGAGCAATTTTACTTAGGGTAAAATTGGTCTTACATGGTGGACTTGGGTCCATCTAATGATAGTAGGTTAGATGACCAAAAAATGGTGTAACACTCCCAACAACCTAGAAACATCATCAAATTGGGCCATTTCTTGAGCTTTTGTATGGAGGTACCTTTCAGCTAGTTCAAGATCCTTTTAAATCTTGAGATGGTTATTGATGACTCGTCTAGGGTTGAACAGTTTTTACCTAATGTGTAAGGGTTATTTTTTTTCTCTTCTCATAACCCTCCTCATCTCTTGTGCTCTTGTCTCCTCATTAACCGCCCATGATGCCAAAGCCATTAGTTGCATATCCCCCATCCTAGGATTGGGGTCCCAAACATTTAAATATATTGACATAAGTTTATGCATATAAAACTCCGCCATTTTCGCCTTGTCATCCATGCTAGCTTGATTGCATAAATCAATGAAATATCTACAATTTTGGAAATTTAAGGATCCATGGGAGGCTAAAGTTTTAATTTGAAAGAGGAGCCACTACTCCTTGAGGTAAAATATGTTAGCCATCAGTATTTTTTACATGTTAGTGATGACTATATCTTCAGCTGAGCTAACGAGGTTCATTGTATTTTGTTGTAGAAGGTCCTGCTTCTTCTTCTTTGTAATTGATTCCAGTTTTATCGTTGTAAGATCATTGATTGTTGATGAGTTCTTCCAATGCCCTTGATCTATTGGCATATTTTTGGATAGTTTTTCCTTTCTTCACTTCCTCACACAGCAAGACTACTTCAGCTTCTAATTCTTCCCTTTCTTGGTTGCTTTCTTCCAAATTCTTTTGAAGTGACTCTTCAATGCATTTGTGTTCTTCAAATTAAATTTTGAGACCTTGAACTTGTTCTTTAAGAGTATTGGAATGGATCTTCTCCGCCTTGAGATCTTTTATAAGCTTGATTCCTTCCTCATAAAATTCTTCTATGATCCATCCTTCTTCTTCGTTATTTTATACCTCTTGTTTATTGTGCTTGGTTTTATTGTGCTTGGCCATAAACAATACTCTCTCATTGGCTTCTTCTTCACTATCATTGTCTTCATCGGATGATGAGCTATCTTCTTTAGAGAGAAAGTTCCTTTTGGATCCTTGCTTGTTGAATTTCTTAAAGCCTTTCTTTCTCTTTGAGTTGCCATTACTTTTGTTTGGAAATTTTGCTGCAAAATGCCCAACCTCATTACAGCTGAAACATATCAATGGAAGTTTACCTTTGAATTTTCCCTTACCAATTTGTAGTTTTCTCGTGAAGTAAGCATATTCTTCATCTAAAAGACCTTCTTCATCATCTCCCTTTTCTTCACACTTGTAGGTGCATGTCTTTTCAATTGAAGGTTGTTTATCCTTATTGGTTTTCTTAGATGCAACGAACGCAGTTTCTAGATGCGAAGTACCCTATTCTTCATCAAGTCTCATTTCATATGCTATGAGAACTCCATGTCATTCCTCTTTGCTGAGTTTTTCCAGATTTGCACTATATTCTAAGACCAATACCTTTGGGTTAAATCTCCTTGGTAACGTTCTAAGAATATTTCGTATAATATTCTTCTCATCAACTGGCTCTCCCAATCCTTCCAGAGTATTGGTTATTTCATCAACGTAAATAAAGTATGCGGCAATGTTGCAATCTTATTTCATTATGAGTTGCTCAAATTTTGCTCTATAGATTTGAAGCTTTGCTTCTTTGACATTTGAGTCACCTGCACATATATTCTCAATATTTTTCCATACTTTTTGGCAGTTTAAACCCAACACCTTATGATAAGCAGATTCAATAAGTCCACTGGTAATAATATTCTTTGCTTTTGCATCATTTACCAAATTCTTCTTACCTTGAACATCAGCAGTTGATGTAAATCCATTTTGAACAGTGTCCCATACTTCGTAACCTTACGCCAAGAGATAGACCTCCATTCTTCCTTTCAAGAGTGCATAATTATTTTCATTGAATAGAGGTACACCATTCTTGGTATGCTCCATGACCTCCTTCCAGCTGTTAAACTGCTATTGAAGGAACCAAGCTCTGAACCCAATTGTTGGAAATACTGAGGGGGGGGGTGAATCAGTATTCCTTTCAATTAGAGAATTAGTTAATATTAAATTATTATCAGTGTTTTACAATGATAGAAGAAAACAAGAGGAACACAAATGCACATAGTTTTTAAGGTGGAAACCCATTCCGGAACAAAAACCACCTAATGCTTTTCTAATAATTCTTTAATATTCAACTCCAATTGAAAATAAAGCTCCAACTTCCTAGAATATAAAAAAGCATTCTTCTCCATCTCCCACTGGATGGATGCTCCAACGCCCGATATTCTTCAGTATTCAACTGAATGGATGCCCCAACACCCAATGAGCTACAATTCACCCTAGCACCACCCTACCACCCTATAGAAGAATAAAATAAGAATGGACCCCTGTACCAGGGAAAATGGTCCACTTTACAATGATATAAAATGATGTAGAAGAAGAAGATATACTAGATCATAACCCCAACTTTGACACAACCACCTATGATGATCCTAGACCTCCCAACACCGCCTCTTCAACCCTTGGGAGATAGACACTAGTACAATTTTTACAATAATTTATTTACAATGATTGTATGCAGTGCTGCCCACTTGAAGACTTCATATGATGAACTTCTTGCTACTATTATGCACCTTGGTTGATGACCTTTTCATGCTACCCTCTGCTGCACCTTGCTTTTCTTTTCTGCCCTAGAAAGTCTAGTCCTTTGCAACCCTTGACAACACATGATCTAGCTTTTTATTTTCCTTCTAGGAGCTCGATATTGAATTTGGTGTATATTTTTTATTTCAGATCCTAAATATCTAATTTTTGGTCCTGTCGTAGTCCTCTGAGTCATATTTCTAATTCCACAGGTCGGACACAATTTGGATTCTTCAAGGGAGATTTATACCCAATCTCTCACAATGCTCTAATTATGGACTGTTTCAGCAGAGCGCATTTGTACAGCGTGTTAGCCCCCCTATGAAATTCTTGACAAGCAAGCTGGGGGCTAGATTATTGGGGAGCTTTCAAGGAATGCTTTTCCCCTGAAAAACCATCCTCCTTGAAGTCTCTGAGTGCTATGCCTAATACAAATCCTATCCGCTGAGACATTCCTAAAAGGCCTGCTGTTACTCCTTGCACCCTTGCAAAATTTCCCTTTCCCCCCCGTCTCTCCTCCTTCTGTCAAGACACCTTTGTTCCCCTCATTTTCCCCCTATCAACCCCCTAAATCCCCTCTAAAATCCCTACACCCTTTGTTTTCCCAAATTCCCCCTCCATCTCCCTATCGTTACCCTTATAAGGTTTCAAAAATGCATTTAAATGGCTTAAAAACCCATTTTGAACCTTATTGCAGGCCCAACCCCTTTCCCACTTAGCCCCGCGCCTTTTCCTCCATGTGACCCGTGCTGAGACCATTCGCTGGCCCGAAAGGCACTAATCTCCCTTGTCGCGCCATCACTGTCCATTTTAATCTGCAGATCAACGGTTCATAGCCAGAGCGCATCGGGCGCATTTTACACCGTTGATCTGTTCCAAATCTAACGGTGCAGATCCCATCCGCCCTGTGGTCCCTGCTTCCACTGTTCAGAAACCACCTGGTTTATTTCGCACCACTTATGCACGGTCGGCGATTTTTCTCCAACGCCCAGCGATTCCATTCAGCTTCCGCCGCATGTCCTTTGTACGATTCTGAAACCGCCCATCCCCTACCCATTATCTTCCAACCACGGATGCCAAGCGAAATCGCTGTCAACCGTTAGATCTTCAAACGCTTATCCAACGGTCGTCGATCGACAAAGCCGCGCACCATTTAACCCCTGCTCATCGCACCCGCTGGCCCACCGTCTGTCGTCTTCCGTCATCGATCTCCGCCGCGATCAGACGGTCCGGATTCTTTCTCCCGATGTTGACCATTCCATTGCTCCCGGTCCCTCCACGTCGCCTCCATCACCCCCACCATGAGCACATTCCTCCATTCCTGCTGCGGTTTGCTCCTCTGCATCGTCATCTGCATGACCTTTCTCCACCTCCACATCATCCGCCACCCCATGCATGATTTCCTTAACTTATTTGTGTGTTTTGCAGGGTTATAAGGAGCTAATGGTCGCCATGGTGCGCGGCTCTGCTGCAAGGATAGTGAAATCTAAAAAAGATCAATTACAGTAGCTAATTTATGAGCAAGGACCCGGGAAGGTAAAGACTAGACGTTCATTAAAGAAACAAGGTTTAGACTCTATGGAAAACCTTCCAGCGCCATTAAAGCTCATGATGCACGAGCAGAAACAGAGATGGAGTGGCTAAGTGTTTAATGCAAGAAAAAGTATTAGAGCACGTGAGTGAAGATCTTAAGCCTTGAATCAGCGGTTTAAGAGGAAAAGCACCTAGGTGAAGACCCCGAGGATCGATCAAAAGGTCCTGAGCATAAGTAAAGGGTAACATCAAGGTTTATTCATCAGCAGAATGTTTTTCTTCATCAAGTACAGGGCACCCATACAGTTTTTATTATGCACAATGTCCTTGAAGGAATTTCCACCAGAAAACAGTTCAAAACCGTCAGAGAATTTATATGACAGACTCCTTAGTAATTTATTTTATTTTGTTCAAAGCACCAGGAGTACCACAGCTGAAGTATGTCAAAATCATATTCAGAGAAGATCACTCCTACATAAAGAGGTGACAGAAACTAAATATGCAGCATTCAAACAGAATGGGTTTCGGCCCCACATTCATTTTTGTGTTTAATGTTACATTTATTGTTCACCTTCCCACTCAGTCGATCTTCTGTTCACTCTTTGATATAAAACACAGAAGGAACTTATTGTATTGGTTGTTGATGAGATATTAGAGAAATGCAAGTATTTCTCCTCTTGAGACAAGTTCTTTGTGTAATATTGTAAGATAGGCCGAGACTCGATGTATTCAGACTGAATGTTCAAGCTGTGGGCAATGTTGTACCTGATTGGTGTTGCTTTTAATATGACAAGCATGTTTCTTTGGATCCTGATCTAAAGCAACTGGTGATGTTTTCCTTTCTCTGTATTTGTGATTGACTTGCTTTCATTTCATTACGTTTCTTCAGGCTCGCATCAGAAGTTTGGCATAAGATTTACCCTGGATAGGTACCTTATGTTGCTGCTCTCCCAGCCCTTTATGTTTTCTGCTTATATGTGTATCTGAATATTGATTTCAATTGATTTAACCAGTGTAGTGGATGTTATTTCCTGCTCTCTGATGTATGAATTAATGAAATATATGTTTATATGTTCTTGTCAGGATTTATTTAGATGAGTTGAGAACACTGGGAGGTCTAGAACCCTGTCTCTACCTCACTAGGATCTTTCCATCTCATTAAGCCTTCCTAAGATCCCTTGTCTTGCCTCCGGTTTTGTCCAAGCAGGTCTAGAGTTAAATGACCTCTGACCTGATCTATAGATAGAATTGGCTGGTTCCCCTTCACTCATTTTCAGTCCTTAATGTCCCATTCCATCAACCATGTTTAAAGATCCATATGCTCTATATGACTATCCCAACTGAAAGCTTGCACATTGACCACAAGTAAATCCTTTCTTGACTGCATTTACCAATGGCCTTTATGTTCCCTAAGTCATCTATCTTTGCCTAGTTTCCTTTTGCTCATCCTTGTCTTATATTGGACCCTTCTTTCCTGATTCCCAACAACCAAACATAAACAATCAAAAAAACAACCCTGAGCCCATAACTAGCCTAAAACCTTAACATTTGAGCTTCAAAGACATAAAACCTTTGACTATCATAGAGAGATCCCTCTCTGGACCTAGGAGGGCTATATCCTAAGGTCTGAAAGTGGTTCTATGTTGTCTCATCTTTTGGTCTTGTCAACCTGGCCAAAACATGGGAACCCAACATAATGGCGACTCCACTGAGGATTCTGAGTGCATTTCACCTTAAGCATTCTTAGAGACTCAGAAACTTAGAACTTTGGTTAGGTTTACATTAAGTCACTCCTTTCTTGAATCTACCTCCATTATTGAGTGTCTATTATACTCTTAGACAGAGCCTGGAAAGGGCCAGGTGGCCTCCGGATCCCACCTTCTTCGGAAGTGACATATCTGGTAAATGCCCTCCCAGTGAATCTCTGGTTGGAGTTTGTTTTTTGAGGAGATTCCTGAAAGGTGATAGTGCCTGAGCACTGTGGTGGACAGTGTAACCCCTTAGACATACCTTGAAACCCTCCACCTGGTGACTCCATTGTTCCTAAACGAAAATACTCCACTGGGAGACCAGCCTTTTAGACAACATCAACCACAACAAAAGTAAAAAGTAGGGCTAAGCTGCTTGGGTAGAAATATAACATTCTAGCTTTCAGGACCATTCACACAAGAGCTTTCCCTAATCCTAACCCACCTGAAATAGTTGATAACCCTGAGAACATCCTCAAATGAGCTCCTGCACCCAAAAGATCAACTATTTCCAGTCACATTCATAGAGCTAATTCTGCACCAGAAAACCTAACAGCTCTATCACATTTTCTCCCTGTCCTAGACCCTCCAAACATCTTACCAAGAACTAGTTCATTCAATCATCTAGACCAGCCAGACCTTGAGTTTCACAGTTCACCATCTCACAGTGGTCAGCACACTAGGGATTGAGTAACCCCTCCATCTACACCACCTAATATCCATTTCATTCAAAAATTGGGGCTCTCCCACCCTAGATCTGCTCAGCTAACCACTGTTGGTCCTAGCATTCCTGTCATCCATATACCAGCTGCTCAAATCAATCCTTTACCTCATCAGAATATCATCATGGCAGCCTAGTATTCTCCCTTAGTACTACCCCAGCCCTTGTTACCCCTACCAAATGATTATCAATCAAAGATCCCACACTTCACTGCAAAAGAGCCCATAACAGCTCAGCAACATGTAGATAAGATGGAGGATTCTTTTGACTATATGGAGATTGATGATGAAACAATCAAAATGACAATATTTGCCCAAAGCCTAGGGGGTGATGTAAAGAAATGGTTTAAAAGCTTACCTCCTGGTAGCATCCAAGATCTCCCTGCTCTATACCAGACTTTCGTCGACAAATGGGAAACTAGGGAAAATCCTCGCCAGCTCCTAGCTGAATATATGAGCCTTAAAATAAACATGGGAGAGAGTGTCCATGATTACACAACAAGATTTAACAGCATTTACAATGCTCTCCCTCCACACATGAAACCTCCACAAGGTATGGCCCTGGCCAAATATCCTGATGGGTTTGATGCTGAAATGGCCTATGAGCTGAGGGATAAAGAGTACACCACATTGGAAGACATGCAAAAAGGATCTGTAAACATAGAGGCAAATTTGATTGAGAAAAGAGCAAGACTAAGGTCTGAGAAGAGGGTAACCTATAGGGATGACAATTTAGCCTCCACATCTGATCCAAACTATGACAGACTATCTAAACATGTGGATAAGATGCAACAAATGATGGAAAAGATGGTTGTCACAGTTAGAAATCAGAACAGAAACCAGAACCAAAATCAAAACCAAAACTTTAGAAGAAACAACAATGCTCCCAACAGACAGAGAGAGTCAAATCAACAAGTAATTCCCCCATTCCAAGAAAAAATTTTAGATGAAAATGAGGGAATCCTAGAAGAGTCTGAAGGGAATACAATAAACATGTTTGAAACAGAAGACTCAGTCCTTAACTGTGATTCAGGGGAAGACCAACCCTCACCTTCATACTGGGATGAGGAATGGTTAGAAACTGAGGATTACAGATTAGGATTTGAAAATGCCATGATGCAGGTCAGAGAACAATATGAACTTAGGAGAAAAAAGAACCAAGATACTTCCAAAACCAAAGCTCATGAGGTTATCATCAAGAAAAGACTTAATAAAACTTCTAAAGCAACTGCTGAAGGTGACAAAACAGCAGCTAAAAGTTCTGGGAAAAACAAAGAAAAAGACAACCCATACAAGAATGAAAAACTAGGTGAGACCACCAGCAGTACTAGCACTTTAGTTAGTACTCCTGAAACAATGTCTCCTAACCCTGTACATAATGAGAATTTACGAACTGATTCGGTCACCAAGGTGGCTAATAAAACAGAATTAAGCATTCCAAAGACCCAGTCCACTTTCAATTTAGAGAGTGAGATTGCAAAAATCAAAATCTCTGTACCATTATCTGAGTTGGCCACTCAGAATGTATATAAAAGCCAAATTTTGAAAGCATTGAATTTAGGGGAAAATAATGATACGGTAAATCTGAATGATGATCAACCTGCCCTCCTGTTTGGTCCAAAGATTGAGGGAAAGTTTCAGGAAGGGGTAGTTCCACATTTCTATGTCAGTCTCAACATTCATGACAAGATCCTTCATAATGCCATGCATGACTCTGGAGCATCACATAATTTAATGCCTAAGGTAGTGATGGAAAAACTCGGCCTAGAGGTAACACAACCCTACAAATATCTATACTCGTTTGACTCTAGCAGAGTAAAATGCCTAGGCCTAATTAAAGACCTATGTGTGAGCTTAACCCAGATTCCTTCCAAGTGTATGGTCATGGATGTTGTGGTGGCAGATGTGCCACCTAAGTATGGCATTCTGCTGTCTAGGTCATGGGGAGCCAAACTGCAAGGGACAATGCAGATGGATGGCTCATATGCCACTATCCCTATATTTGGCCAACTTAGAAGACTGTATAGAGAATCCCAAATGAAATTCCTAGTCAGTAGCCCCGAGAAGCCTGAAAATTCACCATTGTACTCTGTACACACAGATCTGGATTCTTTCATTCTTTATAACGACCAATCCTTAGGAGAGCTAGAATCTAAATGTAGAAATACAAGCAAGGACGCAGAACCCACGGACTTTAGCATAATGGCCACCCTAGAAGAATACGATGAAGAAAACCATGGGCAGGATAATGAAAACGAAACTCAGAATGAACCAGGAACACAACGCAGTCAGCCTATTAGTCACACCCTGCAAACTAACACACCACATGAAGAACAAGACAACCCACAACCTAGTACAGACCCCACAATGCAACATAATGACGAACCCTTGTGGGAAATGAGTTTCGATGGGTCCTGTACTCGGCAAACTGCTGGAGCCGAGGTGTGGCTACGTAACACAGAAAATGATCATGCAGAGAGCCACGCTGTCAATATGCACTTCAAATGTACAAATAACGTTGGAGAGTATGAGGCTCTTATCCTGGGCTTAAATCTGTTGAAAAAATTACGAGCCCGTAGGGTAACTGTGCTAGGAGACTCTGAGTTAGTTGTCAAACAAGTGAATGGTGAATACACAACAAAACACCCTCGATTAAGAGCATATAGGAACGATGCCATGGATATATTTAAAACTTTCATGGAATATGAATTAGTGTTTGTCCCCAGGAGTCAAATTGTCATTGCAAATGGATTAGCTTGCCTAGCTAGTTCATATCCTAAGACCCCCCCTGACCAACAAATCATCATTCATACCAAGTTCAGACCTGCAGTGCCAGACAATGAAAAATATTGGCAGGTCTTTGAAGGAGATAAACAGATTGAGGATTTCCTAATAGGCAGAAATGAGTTTGAATTTTCTAATTCAGACTTTGAATCTGACAGTAGCTGCCTAAGTGAAGAATCCTCTGATGAGGAAACCCCACCTTGTAACATAGAAATAAATTCCTTTTCTGGAGTAACTGGAAGTTCAACCACAAAATGTGAAAACGCAGATGGTGAAGAAATGGAGGTGTTACAGGCCAAAGACAAGAATATACCCAGAGGCATAGCACCCTTGGAGGACCTTTTTGACTTTGATGATGTAGCCAAAAATCCCACTATAGAACATGCAGACTCAGATGTAGAAGAATGCAACATGGGCACTGAAGGTAAGCCTAAAATGATTAAGCTGGCTAAGTCTATACCTGCAAACATGAAGCAGAAATGCATTGACCTGTTTAAGGAGTTTATTGATGTGTTTACATGGAGCTATGAAGACTTAAAGGCCTATGACACCAATATCATACAACATAAGATACCCTTGAAGGAAAATCAGAAACCTTTCAGACAAAAACTCCGCAGAATCAATCCGAAACAACTTCCTGCAGTAGAAAAAGAGATTAAGAAGATGTATGATGCAGGTATAATATTCCCTGTGAGGTTTTCCGATTGGGTGTCAAATTTAGTGGCTGTGAGAAAGAAAACAGGGGAAATCAGACTGTGCATAGACTTCAGAAACCTCAACAGAGCCTCCCTGAAAGACAACTACCCCCTGCCCAGAATGGAGCATATCTTACAGAAGGTAGTGGGCTCCAAAATGATTTCCCTATTAGATGGTTTTTTAGGGTACAACCAAGTTCTTGTACTCCCAGAAGATCAACTCAAAACAGCTTTTACCACCCCATGGGGCACCTTCATGTATGTGAAAATGCCCTTTGGACTGATGAATGCTAGAGCTACCTTCCAGAGAGCGATGGATATAGCTTTCTCAGATGAGATAGGACACTTCATAGTTATCTACCTGGATGACTTGACTGTCTTCTCTAAAACTGAAGAAGAACACCTAAAACATCTGAGAAAAGTTTTCGAAAAATGTAGGAGGTACGGTCTGTCCCTAAACCCTAAGAAAATTGTTTTTGGGCTGCAAGAAGGTAAACTTCTTGGCCACATTATATCTAAGAAAGGGATTAGGATAGACCCTCAAAGAGTTGAGGGAATACTTCAAATCACACACCCAAGAAACATCAAGGAGTTACAGTCCTTCATTGGGAAGATTAATTTCCTTAGGAGATTCATTCCCAATCTTGCTGAGCACCTTAGGAAAATGACCAACATGCTGAAGAGAGGTGCGAGGATTAAGTGGATTTTAGGAGCTAGACAATCTTTCGAATCTGTAAAAATTGCACTCACTCAGGCTCCTGTGCTGATTAGCCCTGATTTCTCAAAAGATTTTCTAATCTTTTCCTTTTCCTCTGAACACACAATAGCTGCAGTCTTACTGCAAAGGAATTCAGAAGGTAATGAGCAGCCTATATCTTTCTTCAGTAAAGCCTTAAGGGATGCACCCCTGAAGTACAACATTATGGAAAAGCAGGCCTATTCCCTGGTAAAGGCCTTAAAAGACTTTAGGGTGTACATTCTGCATTCTCACACCATTGCTTATGTGCCAAATATAGTGGTCAAAGATATCTTGTCCCAAGACCCTGATGGGAAAAGGGGAAAATGGATTGCTACAATCTTGGAATACGATCTTGAAATAAAGCCCACCAAGCTGATCAAAGTTCAAGGCCTGGCCCAGTTAATGGTTGAATCTAATCTGCGGGCCCTTGACATTAACATGATAAATGCCTTAGATGAGCAAGAAGGATTGCCCCGTCCAACTGTTGAGGAGAAGTTTCAAAACTCTCCTTGGTATACTGATATTCTTTACATGCTCACCCACCTCAATGGCCCTCCAGAACTGTCCAAAACCAAGGCCAGATTCATAAAACTCAAAGCTAGAAATTACTGCATTTTGAATGAGAATCTATATTGGAAAAATCCAAATGGCCCATTGCTGAAATGCTTGTATGAACCTGAAGCTGAAAGAATTAAACAGGAATTCCATGCTGGGGAGTGTGGAGGCCACCTGAGTTGGAAAGCCACTGCAAATAAGATACTCAGGGCTGGTTACTATTGGCCTACACTTTTTAGTGATGTCCATAAAATGACCCTTACCCGCCACAAATTTCAGATCTTCGAAGGTAAAAGAAAACTCCTTCCCCTTCCTCTACAACCCATCACTATAGAAGGTCCCTTCATGCAATGGGGTCTAGAATTTATAGGGAAAATTCATCCAGCCTCTTCGAGACAACACAAATGGATCTTAACAGCCACAGATTACTTCACTAAATGGATAGAAGCCATACCCACTAGGAATGCCACTGATTTTGTCATCATTAGGTTCTTAGAAGACTTCTTCCTATCTCGGTTTGGCTGTCCAAGGAAAATAATCACTGACAATGATGTTGCCTTCGGATCCAAGAAAATGGTTGATTTCTGTCACAGGTACCATATCACGCTTGGCCATTCAACCGCCTATTACCCCCAGGGTAATGGATTGGCTGAATCATCAAATAAAAGCCTCGTCGCAATCATCAAGAAGCTGCTGGAAGAGAACAAAAAGTCATGGCATAAAAGGTTGGTACATGCTTTGTGGGCCGACAGGCTTACTACAAAGAAATCCATTGGCATGTCACCATTCCAGCTAGTCTATGGGACAGAAGCAGTATTTCCTACCAGCCTTGGAGTTCCAGTGATCAAACTTGTCCAGGAGATTCAAACAGAGGAAAACAATATGGTGAGAAGAATTAATGAAACTATCCATCTGCAGCAAACAAGGGAGCAGGTTTATAGTAGAGCTGTCAAAGTGCAGGAAAGCATAAAGAGGCAGTTTGACAAAAGGGCCAAAGCTTTGGATTTCAAAGTTGGGGACAAGGTTCTGAAATGGGATTCAAGGAGGGAGGACAAAGGTAAACGTAGCAAGTTTGACAGCTTTTGGAAAGGTCCATTCGTCATCTAGGCCACTGTGGGTCCTAATGCGTTTTTCTTACAAGAACCTGATGGTACAGAGCTGTTTGGGGGTCCTGTCAATGGCAGGATGCTCAAACACTACTTCTGCTAATTTTCATTTCCAGTTCCATTTCCATTGTACATACCATTGCAGTTTTACTTTCAAGAAAATAGAGAAAATATTTCCAAAAATAGAGAAGGTAGAGGTTCAAACATGCTCCAAGAATGGACCTCTGAAAAGTGCAAAATATTGGCTCTAATATAATCAAAACCTGAGCCAAAGAGAAAAGGACAAATGGTCCTAACACGCTCAAAATCTGGACCAGCAAAGCAAAGAAGAATCAGCTCTAATATGCCCAAACCAGAGCTGAAATCAAGAAAAAGAGGTGACTCAAATATGCTCAAAACCTGAGTCACAAAGAAAGAAGGATATTTCAAATTGCAGATTCATGCCTTCACAATTTTGTTTGCAGTTTTCTACAAGTCTTCACTCCAGCAAGTCAGACAGTCTAATCCTGGCTTCGCTGTTTTTCAATTTCCTATCTTAGAATGTAGGAGAAGAAATCTGTTGGACAGTTTAGTCCCAGCAAATGTTAGATTAGGTAGAGAATCATATGAGGCCAACTGTTTAACCTGGTCTCATGGGGCAATAAGGGTAGATGTAGAATAGGTTGTTTTGTTTTGAAAATAAAATGTAAAGGGTCTACTAGCTCAAATGCACCCTAAAGAAGAAAAAATGCTAGGGCTGTAGTTTGGGTAGGTAGTTTGATTGGGAGAAACATTTCTGCTGATGTAACATATTCATATTGTGGCAGCTGATCAAAGAAAGGGATGTGCCAAGCAGCAGGCATCTGGCCTACTTCAGAGATCATTTCTGGTTTCTTGACTCCTTCAAGAAGAAGCCATCCCCATGTGGAGCCACTGTTATCCCCACTATGAAATTCTTGACAAGCAAGTTGGGGGCTAGATTATTGGGGAGCCTTCAAGGAATGCTTTTCCCCTAAAAAACCATCCTCCTTGAAGTCTCTGAGTGTTATTCCTAATACAAATCCTATCCGCTGATCCATTCCTAAAAGGCCATTGTTTCCCCTCGTGCCCCTGCAAATTGTCCCTTTCTCCCCTTTGTCCTCCTTCTAACAGAGTGCCTTCAATCCCCTCTAAAATCCCTGCTCCCTGTGTTGTCCCCAAATCCCCCCTCCATCTCCCTACCGCTACCCCTTCTAGCCTTTAATTTCATTTAAAATGGCTTTAAAACCCACTTTTCGACTATATGATAGGCCTAGCCCCTTCTCCGCTAGCCCCGCGCCCTTTTCTCTCCATGCAACCCGACGCTATGACCAAAGCCCAGCATCGAAAGGTGCTTATCTTAGGCCCATATCGGGCGCACCCTTGACCGTAGATCTGGGCAAATCGGACGGCTGTCGTCCAAATCGCTACCCTTTGTGTTTTCCCCATTCAAACCTTCGATGCCGCCATCGCCGTTCATTCACATGTTGATCCGACGGTCCGCGTTCTATCCGCCCAGTGGGCCCCGCCAAGCACTGTTCCAAAACCGCCCGATTCATTCCGCACCGCTTATCCGTGGCAGGCGGTATTCCCTGATAGCCCAGCGATTCCACTGGTCATCCACCGCGTGTCCCCTGTACGACGGCAAAACCACTTTCTCCCCGCGCGTTATCTTTCGACCAGAGTCACGTAGCGAAATGAATGCAGGCCGTCAAATCTTGCGCGCCTCATCCAACGGTCATCGGTCGTCCAAGTTGCGCACTGCTTAACCCTGTTCATCGTATCCCCTGGCCTGCCCTCCGCCGTTGATCCTCGCCGCGATCAACGGTCCTGATTTGTCCCTCTGTCGTTGACCATTCCACCACCTCCAGGTCTCGCCACGTCATTTCCACGTGTGTCCACCGTACGTCTTCCACCCCGTCGCATATATTCGTTTTAAGGTCGTGTTTTTAAGGTTTTTCTTCTTCGTTTGAACTTCTTCCATTGCAGTGCGCCAACCTGTGACCATGAAAGATTTTCCACTGCGTGCTGCACCTCCCACCATGTTATTCCAACATGGCACCGCTCTGTACAGTCACTCCCGTCGTCTCCATCGTGGCCGCCCCCCCCCATATCTGTTTTCTTAATCAGTTTTCATTTTTGCAGGGTTATCAAAGTTTAATGGCCACCATGATGTACACCTCTGTTTCAAGGATAGGGAGGTTGAAGAAGATCAGTTACAGTGGCAGAATTTATGAAGAACGACCCGGGAGGGTGAAGACAGGGCTTGCATTAAAGAAGGCAGAATCCAAACTTTAAAAAACCTCCCGACGCCATTAAAACCTGAGCTAACCTGTTAGAAGCGAAAATGGAGTGGCAAAGTGTTTCAGTACAGAGCAAAGGAGATTAGAGCACCCTAATGAAGATCTGGAGCCTTAAACCAGTAGTTTAAGAGGAAAAGCACCAGTTTGAAGACCCTGAGGATCGATTAGGAGGTCCTGAGCATGAGTAAAGGTAACATCAAGGTTTATTCATCAGCAGAATGTTTTTCTTCATCAAGTACAGGGCGCCCATACCGCTTTTGTTATGCACAATGTCCCTGAAGGATTTTCCACCCTAACAGCAGTTCAAAACCACCAGAGCATTTATATAGCAGACTTCTCAACAGTTTATTTTATTTTGTTCAAAGCACCAGGAGTACTACAGCCAAAAGATGTCAAGATCATATCCGGAGAAGATCACCCTTCACAAGGGAAGTGACAGAGATTAAAATACACAGCAATCAAACAGAATGGGTTTCAGCCCTGCATTCATTTTGTGTTTAATGATACATTTAGTGTTCACCTACCACCTCAGTCGATCTTCTGTTCATCATCTACTATAAAGCACAGAAGGAAATTATTGTAAAGGTTTTTGATGAGATATCAGAGAAATGCAAGTATTTTCCTCTAGAGACAAGTTCTCTGTGTAATATTTTAAGATAGGCCGAGATTTGATGTATTCAGCCTGAATGTTCAAGCTGTGGGCAATGATGTACCTGATTGGTGTTGGTTTTAATATGACAAGCACATTTCTTTGGATCCTGATCTAAAGTAGTTGGTGATGTTTTCCCTTCTCTGTATTTGTGATTGAATTTCTTTTATTTCATTACATTTCTTCAGGCTCGCATCAGAAGTTTGGCATAATATTTACCCTTGATAGGTACCTTATGTTTCTGCTCTCCCAGCCTTTATGTTTTCTGCTTATGTGTGTGTCTGAATATTGATTTCAATTGATTTAACCAGTGTAGTGGATGTTTTTGCCTGCTCTCTGATGTATGAATTAATGAGATTTATATTTAGATGTTCTTGTCAGGATTTAGTTAGATGAGCTGAGAACACTGGGAGGTCTAGAACCCTGTCTCTGCCTCACTAGGATCTTTCCATCTCATTAAGCCTTTCTAAGATCCCTTGTGTTGCCTCCGGTTTTGTCCAGGCAGGTCTGGAGTTAAATGACCTCTGACCTGATCTAAAGATAGAATTGGCTGGTTCCCCTTCACTCATTTTCAGTCCTTAATGTCCCATTCCATCAACCATCTTTTAAGATCCAAATGCTCTAGATGAGTAGCCCAAATGAAAGCTTGCACATTGAACACAAGTAAATCCTTTCTTGACTCCATTGCCCAATGGCTTTGATGTCCCCTGAGTCATCTATCTTTGCCTAGTTTCCTCTTTGCTCATCCTTGTCTCATATTGGACCCTTCTTTCCTGATTCCCAACAACCAAACATAAACAATCAAACAAACAACCCAGAGCCTATAACTAGCCTAAAACCTTAACGTTTGAGCTTCAAAGATATAAAACCTTTGACAATCATAGAGAGATCCCTCTTTGGGCCTAGGAGGGCTAGATCCTAAGGTCTGAAAGTGGTTCTATGTTGTCTCATCTTTTGGTCTTGTCAACATGGCCAAAACATGGGAACCCCAACAGATAGGAAGAGAATGAAGAGAACTTGAAAGAAGGACGAATTGTTAGATCTGGGTTGGGTTGTTTTGGGTAAGGACTCCTGCTGGCTGTGTGCACGGAGATCCTCTGTCTTTTTGTGTGTGGACCCTGCTGGTTGTGTGCGCATGTGTTATTTGGGGAATGTAAGAAGATTTTGATAAGTAATATATGCGAAGTGTTGTTAAACCATATGATGTTGTCTAAATCTGTTCTGTTATGATTACTGCGAACTAAGGTTGTATCACTAAGCTGCGAACTTATCTGAGTATCTCTGTATCATGGAAGTATTTGCATTTACTATATTATTGTCATACTATTATTGACGCAATTGTTGGTTATATCTTTTTTAATGAACACCAACCATTTGTGTTGACAATATTGGTTGCGATTATGCTATTTTATGATTGTAATTGATGATATGCACATGGATGCGAACCTAATAGAATAGATTTTGTTAGCCACCTATAAAATTTGTTATATCAAAAGGTGGCTAAGACTTTTTGAGCCTTCAAAGAAAAAATTTCATTACTAAAAATTGTTGGCTCTTGAAGACTCTTGAAGGCCTCCTGCCTCTGTCCTCAAATCTTCACTACTGTGCCTATTCCCCTTTCAGAATCCTGCTGATTCCCAAGAAAGAATACTGCTGCAAGACCCTTTTCCCCCTTTTCCCATTTTCCAAAGCTAACCTCATTCTCTATCCCTCTATTTTCCAATGAAAATCTTTCATTTTCATGTTTCTCCCATTTCCCCCTTCGTCAAAATCTCTTTTGTAAGGTTTGAAAACTCCTTTTTCACCTTATCGAAACCCTCAAATTCCCTTGAAAACCATTGAAAATTCATAAAAATCATATTTTTTATGGTAGGGACTTAAGCCCCCTCGGGCTAAGTCTTAAGCCCCTTCCTCTTAAAAACCTCGGTCCCATTATTTCCCATGCACCCAAATGCCCCGCAGTCGGGTGCCTATCCGCTTCAAATAAAATAATTCCCGGCCAAAATTTAAAACCTTGATTATATATTAAAAATCTTCGGTTTTTATTATTTTATTAATTTTCTGCCGGTACAAGTTTTAAATCGTTTCACACCGTCGATCTGATTTGAAGATCGGACAGTGCGGAGTCTGTCTCCCAGTGGTCCCCACATTCCACTCACCTTTCCAAAAACTGCGCGGTATTCATCGCACCGCCTTTGGGTGACGACGGTTTTTACCCGATCGCCAGTGATTCCACTCATCGTTTGACACGCATCCTGGGCACTGTTCATAAAACTGTCGTCCATCGCGCGTTAATGTTCGGACATGGACCCCGCGTGATATCGTTGTACACTGTCCGATCTGGGGTGGGCCATCCAATGACTATCGCTCACCGAAGATGCTCGACAGTTAACCGGGCTATGGCACGAAATTTAACGAATCTCCGCCGTCGATCTGATCTGCAGATCGACGATCCATATTTTATCACCCGAATTCGATCGCCCGGTCAAACATTTACTGCTTTGAATTTCCTTTTGCGCTCCAGACCATCGATCTCTGTGCGATCGACGACTCTGATTTAAACGTTTCTTCCGCCTTTCCTTTGATTCCTCTGATCAATCTCGATCGTTGGATGATGCCATCCAACGACCATGCTTTCTCCATGTGCCTTCTGAAGCAGTAAACCTATATATGCAGGATTTTATAATATTTTTTTGTATTTTGTAGGGTTTCAAGTGATTTTTCCGCCATAACTGAAGAAATTTCAAAGGCAGAGGGTGACGATCCTCCTGCCTTTGATTTATTTAAGAAAATCATCGCAGGGTTTATACTTCACATTTTATCAATGATTCACAAGGCATTGATGCCATTCGACCCCTGTGCAGCCCTGCACACCAGCAGAAAAACATGAATCAAGCACAGTGAAAGAGTATGAGTGCAGAAAACCAGAAATATGCCAGAACAGAAGATTGAAGACAACTATTGCGGGGATTATGTCTAAGATGTTTATCAAAAGCCTAATCCCCGATTTAAAACACAATTTAAAGAAAATCTGAAGTGTTTTATCGACAGAAAACCCTCCACCGCCACAAATTGAGGCAAATTGATCCCTCTAGCTACCACGATGCCACTTGTGCCTCAAATTATTCAATCAAAGGCCGAATTTATTGATTAGGATCAGATATTTTCCTCAACGCATCCAGAGAGTTACTTCTGCAAGGAAAATTAATGCAAAGGATATCTACAGAATAACCCCGACGCCACACAGAGCCTCAAAGGTCAACAAAAGCTCCCACCAAGCTTAATCTTTATGTAAAAACATTTAATACAGAGTGCACCCATGTAAGTTTCTTCATTGAGCCCCTCAAAGGCCAAGAAACCATTAAATCTGTATTACTTGTAATTGGAGATATTTTATCAGATCTCACCTCCTCATTCTTCTATATATACTACTGCAGAATATGAGTGAAGGGTTGGTTGCAGAAATTTGATATACACTTGAGCTTAAACTTCTGATTGTAAATAGTGTTCACTGGCCCTTGGAGCTCTTCTTGTGATAGATTAGTTAGGCTGAATAGTGAAGATGATTGCTGAACTGAAACATTGGACCTGAGTACTGTAATTGGTTTGACATCAATAAACAAGTTGTTTCTTGGGATCCTGGTCTATATCACTCGTGAAGTGCTTCTTTCTTTGTTATTGTCTTCCTTCTATGTATGTCATATTGTTCACTATTCTTTGATAAAGAACAAAATTTAGAGAGTTAGGACCTGTTGTATATGAGTAACCTTCTCTGACTGAAAAGCTTTATCTCAATGTTTTCCTCCAATTTGTTTATTTAAGAATGATTTAATACAGTTTAAGCAGTCAGGAATGCCAGAGTTCCCTCGTCCTACTGTTTGCTTGAAACATTGTTCTTGAAAGTTATTTTCCTTATTTTCTTATTAAAGATGACTATGGAAGATATGGTGTGCCCTAGTCCTAGTTTTTCTCCAAAAGCAGATTCTGAGAGTTTCCCTTGGTGTTGACTGAAAGCAGACTAGGTTTAAAAGTACTTTATCTGATCTTAAGTTTACTCTTTGTCTTCTCTTATATGTTTTCATACTTTCTGAAGGTAATTATGTGGATTACTAGATTTTTTTTCAATTAAGCTTCTTTAATACAAACTTTCCCAAGAAGTCAATGGTTAGCCTTGCACTTGGTTGGTTTTAAACAGTTACTTAAGAGGATTTTCTTGTTTGGACTGACTATAAATCCTTTGTGAAATTATTATCAGTTTCCACCTCTCCAACACTTTATTGTTTCCATTCCATCATTATAAATCTCAATAATCTTGTGATGTAGATGACTTGCCCCTTGGATCACTCTTGATGTTGTTGTTCAATTAAAGCCCTGTTATGACTCCATAGCCCAATGGACTAAAAACTAGTGTCATATCTATCTTTTTAGCCTAGTTTTTCCATTCACTTGCAACTTCTCACCTTTGAAACTCTTTGCACTTAGAACTTTCCACCTCAAGCAGTATTCCTGCTCAACCATCCAAAAAACAAAAGAAACCCTTGGCCTTCATAACTAGCCTAATATCATTACCCCAAACTTCAAAGACAAATCCATCTTTTCACTTATTGTAGAGATCCCTCTCCAGATTCAGGAGGGCTAGATCCTAGAATCCCAAAGTTTGTTGAAACGATGTTTTTTCTTTGATCGGACTTTGCCAATATTGCTGATTACAGATTCCTAACATTCCTGGCGACTCCACCGGGGAAGAAACCCAGAAACATTTTCATTTAAGGGTAACCATAGGATTTCAGGGATTTGGTTCAAGAACATTTTCTATATTAACCAGCTGAGCCACCAGGAACTAACATTTCTGGCGAATCCGCTGGGGAAGAAACCTAGAAACATTTTCATTTAAGGGTAACCATAGGATTTCAAGGATTTGGTTCAAGAACATTTGCTATATTAACCAGCTGAGCCACCAGGAACTAATATTTCTGGCGACTCCACTGGGGAACTACTTCCCTTAAACACTTCATAAAACTTGTGAGTCAAAAGCAACCTTTTTCAAGCACTACCTAAGACTGGTAATCATGATAAAACTTGTTTGAATCAGTGACAAACTAGGTAAAACCTAGGATTCTCTTAAGACTTTATCTAACCTTGAAAAATCAGTTGGCTTAGCCTTAAGAGTAAATTGTCTTTGTCTCTTGACCGTAGAAAAGTTTTGAACAAAGTTAGCATATTCTTAAAAACCATACAACTGAAAAATAACTCGGAAAAACCTAAAAATATTTTAGATTGGTATCCAAAAAATATGGTGGTTGACCATAAAACCTTTTACCTCCTTAGGAGCTAAAAACTTCCACTTGGCAACTCCACGATCCTTTTAGACCTTAAGACTCCACTGGGAAGAACCCTTATCATCATAATATCATTCAAACTCAGTTAGAGGACTGTGGGATTGAATTTCAAATAGACTAGTTAACCTTTTAAAGATTGTCATACCTGGTTGAACTTTTCTTGTTTATTTGGGTCTGAAAAACACAGCATAGTGGCTCCTAGAAAGATTCACACTAGAGCCTATCCTGACCCTGATCCACCTGAGTTAGTTGATAACCCATAAAGTATCCTTAGGAAGTCTCCTAGGATTAAATTATCAACTATTTTCAGATCACCCTTGAGAGCTAATTAAGTCCCTGAAAATCTTTCAGCTCTACAACAATCACAAGTTTACTTAGTAAATCCTTTTAGAACTAGGTCTCTTGGTGACATAGATCAGTTAGATTCTGAGTTTTCACTTTCATCTCCTTAAACAAGTGAACATCTTGGCAGCAGAGAAACAACACCTCCTGATTTGCATTTCCTTCACAATTTAGGTGTCTCTCATCCAAGATCAGCTCAACAATCTATTCTTGGTCCATCCACTTCTGCTCACCCTACATCCACTGTTCAAACTACTCCACTTCAGCCCACTTTCCCTTTTTTTAATCCACCTCTTGTAAATCCACCCCCACCACATATCATGGCAACATGGTATGCTCCCTTAATCCTTCCTTCACCATTAGTCAATCTTCCACAGGACTATCAGTCCAAAATTCCATTATATGATGCCAGCAATGCTACAACTGCATCACAACATGTGGATAAGATGAATGACTACTTTGACAGAAATGAAATTGATGATGATTCTGTCAAGCTTAGGTTATTTTATCAGAGCTTAGGGGGAGAAGTAAGAAAATGGTTCAAAGGTTTAGCCCCCCATAGTATTAATGATCTCCAAACCTTCCATCAAAATTTCTTAAACAAATGGGAAGTAAAGAAGAATCCTCTCCAGGTTCTTTCTAATTACAAGAACCTCCATAGAAACACTAGGGAAAGTGTGCAAGCTTATTGCACTAGATTCAATAGTGTGTATAATGCACTTTCCTCAGAAATAAAACCTCTACAGGGCTCAGCTTTAAACAATTTTCCTGAAGGGTTTGACCCTGAGATGGCCTATCAGCTGAGAGAGAGAGACTTTGCAACTATTGAAGATATGCAAAGAGGCGCCCTTTTTTTGGAAGTCAACCTAATGGAGAAGAGAGCAAGAATGAAAAATGAAAAGAGAGTGTCTTTTAGAGAGGAATCTACACCCTCTACTTCCAACTCAAAGATGGAGAGAATGATGGAAGAGATGATGAAAGAGATTAGCATAATTAAGAAAGCACAAGCCAATCAAAACCAAACTACTCCTCAAAACAAAAACCAAAACCAAAACCAGAATTTTAGAAGGAACCAACCTCCAAACAGACCTAGGGAAGATGATCAGCAGATCAGTCCTCCCTTTCAGTAAAACTATGTAAGTGAGGTTGAGGAAACAGATGAAATAACAGAGGAAGATGATATCAACATGTTGGGGATGGATAATGATGACTTTGAGATCCATTATGATAGAAAACAAGGTCTATACACACCTTATGATGACATAAGAGATGATGATGAAAATTATTATCAAGACATGGAAAATGTCATCATAGAACCTCAAAAAGAATATGACCTTAGAAGTAAAACCAATCAACAAACCCCCAACAACAAAACCTGTGAAAAATCTTCACAAAACAGTACTACAACCAAGCCTAAAGTTGTCAAACAAAAGGACAAAACAATGGCTGTAAATTCTGGTAAAGAGAAAGACACTCAAAACAAAGAAAAACAGAGTGCAGACCTTAGTAGTACTAACACTTCAGCTAGTACTCCTGTGAAAACAATTTTGTCAAGTGTAAATAAAAAAAATCAGCAAGCTGATATTACTGATAAAATGAAAACTAATAAGGCTGAAAAAAACACTTTAAAGAGTCAAATTCCTTTCAGCCTGGAGCAGGAAATTTCAAAGATCAAAATCTCTGTTCCCTTGACTGAGTTAGCTTCCCAACATGTATATAGAACCCAAATTTTGAAGGCTTTAAAAATAGAAGAAAATTAGGACACATTCAATCTTAATGATGATCAACCAGAGCTGATTTTTGGTCCTAAGATTGAAGGTAGATACCAAGAGGGACCTGTTCCTCCCTTTTATGTAAGTTTAAATGTTCATGACAAAATTTTGCACAACGCTATGCATGATTCTGGGGCTTCTCATAATTTAATGCCAAAAGCTGTAATGGAGAGCCTGGGTCTAGAAATCACCAGACCTTACAAAGACCTTTACTCCTTTGATTCCAGCAGAGTAAAATGTTTAAGATTAATCAAAGACCTCTGTGTTAACTTAGCCCAAATTCTAGCCAAATGTTTAGTCATGGATATTGTTGTGGCTAATGTGCCCCCAAAGTATGGAATGCTATTATCAAGATCTTGGGGGGCTAAGTTACAAGGGACTATGCAAATGGACATGACCTATGCGACTATCCCTATTTTCAATCAAACTAGAAGACTTTATAGGGAGTCCCATATGAAATTCACAGTTACAAGTCAAGACAAACCACAAAACTCTCACCTGTATTCTGTAAATATAGGCCTTGATTCTTTTATTATGTTTAATGATGAAACACTTGGTGAACAAGTCACTTTATCAGGATTAATGGCCGACAGGGGGGAAGAGGAACACAACGCAGAAGTGTCCAAACAGTTTGCTGCAGTTGAAAACATTAGCAAACTAAACAAAGGTCTTGAACTACAGGGCAGATGTCCTTTGCTCTTAAACATTCACAATCAAGAAAACAACCCTCAAACAAATGCAAATCTTGGGGAATCAAAACAAATACAACTAAGTGCTGAGATCCCACAACAATCAGAAAGCACAGTAGTTGAAGAGGACATTCACCAGGATGAACTTAAAACTAGTCCTCTATGGAGTATGTATTTTGATGGATCCTGCACTAAGAACAATGTTGGTGCAGGTGTTTGGATTACTAACATTGAAAATAACCACATAGAAAGCATTTCTTGCAAACTAAACTTTCAGTGTTCCAATAACATAGCAAAATATGAATCCCTTCTCCTAGGCTTACATTTGTTAAAAAAGTTAGGAGCCACAAGAATCAATGTGTATGGGGATTCAGAGTTAGTCATTAGGCAGGTCAATGGGGAGTATAACGCAAATCATCCTAGACTTAGAGCCTACCGAAATGATGTCATGGACCTTTTGCAAACATTCGAGGAGTCCAAACTGTTTTTTGTCCCAAGAAAAAGAAATATTGCGGCCCACAATTTAGCCTTTGCAGCTAGAACATGCTTAACGCCATATAACACCAAAGACTGCACAAATCAGATTAAATTTAGACCAGCTGTGCCTGATAATGAAAAGTATTGGTAGGTGTTTGACAATGACAAACAAATAGAAGACTTCATGCAATTCAGAAATGAATTCGAACTAAACAATTTGGACTCAGATTATGATACAGACTGCAGTGAAGAAAATTTCCTTGGTGAAGAAGAACCGTCTCCTGAACCTGTTATTATAAACCTATTATCTAGCAAACTTGAAAGCGAAACAGAAATGAATGCAGAGTTTGAAACAGAGGAGTTAGAAACTCTGCACTCTAAAGATGAAAGTTTGCCTAAGGGTCTGGCCCCTTTAGAAGAGTTGTTCGATTTTAACGATGTGGCGAATAAACCAAAGCTGGAACCTATAGAGACTGAAGTGGAGGAGTGAAATATAGGCAGTGAA